>JBAMBO010000016.1:0-45511 GCA_037044535.1 Lordiphosa magnipectinata | reverse complement strand
CTTTCTGGGTTACCGTTATCAAGTACCAGCATGAACTCATTATAATTTGAATTTCACGATCAAATTTAATGGCATAACTTAGCTGACCCGGATATTTGCAATATCTATGTAAATTTTCTCTCTCATCCTCTACATAAAGCTGGTAAGACAACCAAACGCTGACAAATTACCAACAACCATGGCTCTGATCCAACATGTGCTTATGATGCTCTACTGCAGTTCCATAGTTAGCGCCACAACGCGTCTTAATTGTAAGTTAATAGTTTTTGCAAAACTCAATCTTTCAATTTTCAATTTATTCCACAGGAATGTGTCCTGAAACTTGTTGTTCAATTACCGCACAGATTGGATTGGATTATTCGCTTGATTGCGACATTTGTCCAGTTTCTTTTCAATGGCTTTGACCTTCTCCCTATCCGGTTGCTGATACTGATTGACCATAATACGTATCTCTGAAAAGTTCAATTTAGATTTAAGTATGGCTTATGATATACACAACTCACTTCTGACGGCATCTATAAAACCGGGCAGTCTCTCTCGTGCTGTCACAAATAACAAATCGGATATTTGACTATTTTCACAGTTGGAAGTTGTGGCCTGCAGATTAAGGATTACACCTTTGCCGATGAAAATTGAAAAGGAAAAGATGAAGGCGGCGTAGTTAAGAAAGATTTTGTTTCTACATTTATTATTGTTTAGCATAAATATGTGTATGTTAAACTTAAACTAATACTTAAATTATTTAGAAAGATTTTGTCTGTACATTTATTATTGTTTAGCATAAATATGTACTATGAGTATTCCAATATTAAGGGCGCTTCCGTGGGTACGAAAACGGTCGCGCAATGAAAAACTCTATATATAAAAAACTGCTAAGGAATTTTTGTGTGTGGCCGTTTCAAATTCGGTTTCTACCAATCGCGAAAAATGCTTACGTTTTGTTCAAGCGCTGTTAAGGGCTTTAAGTGCTGTTAACGCCTCTTTTTTGCCGTGACGTGAACAAAATAGGTTTTTATTCTAATTTGTGCGGCGAAATTGAAAGGCCAAATTGAAAATGAGCGCAGCTAGAAAAGATTCCTGCAGAAATCGTCGCCTAATGGCTCTTTCTATGGCGGGCAAGCTGAATATAATAAACGCCATGAAAGAAACACTCGGAAACCCGCCAGAGAACACCGGCGGACCGGAGCACAGTCTGCAACATCATGTGGCGTCTCCTGTCACCACAAACCACAAGCGAGGAGCTTAAAATCTATTTGGCCAGCATTCAAACACTCCACACTCCAGTCCCCTCAATCAGTTCGATTTGATTCGCCTCAACTATGACTTCGATCACAGCTACCAGACCAGAAGGAAAATTATTGAACAGCCGCCGGTGCTCAATGATCGTGACAGTAAAACGGCCACAAACCAAATGCCCGCTCCCAGCTCAGTGGACAGCCAAGTGCTGGCCACAATTGACCCCCTGAAAGTGACCGAGCAAAAGCGGATCGGGCAACGAGTATGTGCCTATCAATTCCAATTATATCAAGGTAAGAAATGGACGAATCAAACTTCTTCTTTATTAATTCTTCCATTTCTTAACGTTTTCCTGACAAGGCCCCGACTACGTGGCCAAGTGCTATGTGACCACCCAGGGACCGCTGCCCAATACCATTTTCGAGTTACGTGCTACAGCAGTACATCCAGAAGATCATCATGCTGACCTGACCAATCGCCAGAAATGCGCGAATTACTTTCCAATCAATATGAACGAAATCTTTGCCATGGCAGCCAAGGGCGAAGTGTTCGTTAAGTGCCGCTGCTCGGGACTAATCGAACTGCATTTAATGCCATTGATTGTGCCAGACACAATTTTAAAGAAAATACTGCAGATTGTCAAAAGTCATAATGATAAGAACAATTAATTTATTATTAATTTTATTTAATAATAAAAATAATATTCATAATCCTGCAAGGTGCTGTTGTTTATAAGTTCGCGGGCATATTTAACAGCGCCAGAGCAGCGCAAGGTTTCTTTGAAACGTTTATCGACAGAGTAAGTTGTGTTATCGTGTGATTAACATAGGCTTAGCAGACTCTGTTAAGAATCTGCGGAATATCAACTTTTTCACAAGAAATTTTTTGGCGACCCGTGGATACCGCCCTATAGTGAGAAAAACTTTTTTGTTTTCAATTTTATCTTTCCTAAGCTCGGCGATTGTTAATTTGATGTTTTCAAAAAGATTCGCGAAATTTGGTCGAAATCAGATGTTTATCTGTCGGAAAATGGGGCTTAGTTACAAAAATTTTTGATTTTTATTTAAGCGTTCATAAAAGGTGACGTTTGCATTTGCAAGGGTATTAAAACTTCGGCACAGACGAAGTTAGCTTGGCTTTCTCGTTATTATATGCTTTCAAACAGATTTGCAAACTTTGGTCAAAATCGTATGACTATATCCTATAGCTACCATAGGAACCATCGGTCGGAAAATGGGTCTTAGTGAGAAAAACTTTTTTGTTTTCAAGTAAATCGTTCTTAAGGTCAGTGATTCTTAATATTAAACGCTTTCAAACTGATTTGAAAAAGTTGATCGACATCGGGTGACTATATCCTATGGTTGCCATAGGACCGATCGGTCGAAAATGAGTCTTAGTAAGAAATTTTTTTTGTTTGTTATGTTAGCGTTGTTTAACTCACTGATTACTAATTGTATATTAATATACAAAGTAAAGTATAATTAAATATATTCGAAAAATTTGGTCAAAATCGGATGACTATATCTTAAGGCTGCCATAGGACCGATCGGTCGGAAATTGAGTCTTAGTGAGAAAAACTTTTTTGTTTTCAATTTTATCTTTCTTAAACTCGGCGATTGTTAGTTTGATGTTTTCAAAAAGATTCGCGAAATTTGGTCGAAATCAGATGTTTATCTGTCGGAAAATGGGGCTTAGTTACAAAAATCTTTAATTTTTATTTAAGCTGTGACGTTTGCATTGGCAAGGGTATAAAAACTTCGGCACAGACGAAGTTAGCTTGGCTTTCTCGTTTTTATATAGTGTTTTTCATTTCGCGGCCGTTTCCGTACGCATGGACACCGCCCTTTAAGTCCCAAAAATTACACAATTAAAATGAACTCATTTAGAATAATCCTAAAATACCAGTTCATTTGCTCCCGACTATATTATTATAATACATCCAAGGAGTCACGCGGTTATCGTGCAATATTTTTATTAAGTTTCTCTCAGTTTCTTTCTATCTCTCTCTCCCAAAAGGTTGAGTTTGGTTGAATACAGCGGGGTGGTGCTGGTCAACCTTTTTTAGCTCATAGCTTGTGTATCGTTCATTCGATCTTTATCATTCCTTCAGCAAATCGATAAATAATTTTGACAACAAGATATCTAGAAGGTACAAACCATCTATCATCAAAACTGTGGGAGATATAACGTTTTTTCCAAATTGAAAATAAACTTGATCTGCCTGCAAGTATAAGAAATATATGTCCCATACATGTCAAACCTCTATCTCTAACCATCTCTGAGATCTCTTTGTTCATATGGACGGACGGACAGACAGACAGACGGACATGGCTATATCGACTCGGCTGTTGATGCTGATCAAGAATATATATACTTTATAGTGTCGGAGATGATTCCTTCTGACTGTTACATACTTTTGCACAAACTTAATATACTCTATGTACCTTCGGTAAAGAGTATAAAAACGTTGCCATGAAAAAATTTTGGAAATCGATTTTTTCGATCACCAATCCATCTACATTTAAAAATAGTTTCAGTAGAAATGGGTCTTTTTGGCTGTAAACTAGTGTTATCAGAGTATTCATCGCTGCTGTCATTGTTAGAGCTTATATCATTTTCGTCATCACAGTCACTTGTTTCACTACCGCTGACAACTGACTGACAAACTGTTGATGGCTTTAATAACTCCAACGCTTCTTTGGGAAAGCGATTCAATTTTCTCTTTTGTATCTTCCGTTTACTAAAAATAACAGGGTCAGAGCTGACTAAAAGCATATTCAAAATGTCTTGATTAGTACTAATCCTACTCATCTTTCTAGCGAAATGCACCCTATACTTTTTAAAGTCCTTGTTGCTGCGAGCTTCTTGTGCTTCTTCCGATAGCACTAGTTTACAAAAAAACAAGTAAGAGCGCTGTAGTCGAGTTTCCCGACTACAAAATACCCTGTTCAATTGAGACGCACATGCAAACACACTCACATACACAAACGCATACACACATACGAGCGCACACAAACACACACGCGCGCTCACACGCGGCCTGCGCAGGCAGCGCTGCCTGCATGAAGTGGCCGCCTCCCCCACCCCGCTCCTATAAACTAAATTGTTTAATAACTTTGGTGTTTTTGCTTGTTTCTTATTTTCCTTTGGAGAGAAGTAAGATATAAGGCCTAGGATAATATAAAGTAAGCCACCAGGTTCTTACTTTAAAATTGTGGCTGTGACAGCTTTAGCGGTTTAAGGGGGGAGGGGGCATATTTTCCAAATCTGAAAGAAACTTGATCTGGGTACGGTATACACCTATGTGCGTGCCAAAATTTGTGTCTCTATCTCTTATAGTCTCTGAGATCGACGCATTCATACAGACAGACAGACAGACAGACAGACGGGCAGACGGACATGGCTATATGGACTCGGCTGTTGATGCTGATCAAGAATATATATACCTTATAGGGTCGGAAATGATTCCTACTGCCTGTTACATACATTTGCACGACTTTAGTATACCCTTTTACTATACGAGTAACGGGTATAAAAATTTATGCACCGTGAAAGGCTTGAAATACCACTTATACTATTCCACATAATATCTAGCTGTGTTGCACGAAAATTTTCGGAACTTTCCTGTGTCTACCTCATGACCGAAAGCAACAATCATTATTATGTGGAATGTTTTAATCAAATTGACATCCATATCCGTTAATTTTGCAGAAAGTTCATCCACCATGATCGGAGTTACCAAATCCGAGCTAAGGCTATTCCACACTTAAGCCAGCTTCCTTCTCAAATGCTTCTTGAATTTTGGTTTTTGTGTCTAAAACCATTTGTTTTTCTTCAGTCGATCTTGCATGCCATTTTTATACCCTTGCAAAGGGTATTATAATTTTGCCCAGAAGTTTGCAACGCATAGAAATATTCATTTCCGACCCCATAAACTATATATATTCTTGATCAGGGCGACGAGTTGAGTCGATTGAGCTTTGTCCGTCCGTCTGTCTGTCTGTCCGTCTGTCTGTCCGTCTGTCTGTCCGTCTGTCTGTCTGTCTGTCCGTCTGTCTGTCCGTCTGTCTGTCCGTCTGTTTCTACGCAAACTAGTCTCTCAGTTTTAAAGCTATCGAGCTGAAATTTTGCACAGAGTATTCTTTTTACTGCACGCTACTAATATGTCGGAACCAACCGGATCGGATGACTATATCTTATAGCTGTCATAGGAACCATCGGTCAAAAAACGGGTCTTAATGAGGAAAACTTTTTTGTTTTCAATGTTAGCGCTCTTAAATTCGATCATTATTAATATTTTATGCTTTCAAACAGACTTGCAAATTTTGGTCAAGATCGGATGACTATATCTAATAGCTGTCATAGAAAGCATCGGTCGGAAAATGGGTATTACTGAGAAAAACTTTTTTGTTTTCACTGTTAGCGTCCTCAAGCTCTGCTATTATTAATATTATATGCTTTCAAACAGATTTGCAAATTTTGCTTAAAATCGGATGACTATATCTTATAGCTGCCATAGGACCGATCGGTCGGAAAATGGGTCTTAGTGAAAAAAAACCTTTTTGTTTTCAAGTAAATCGTTCTTGAGGTCGGTGATTATTAATATCAAACGCTTTCAAACTAATTTGAAAAAGTTGATCGATATCGGGTGACTATATCTTATGGTTGCCATAGGACCGATCGGTCGAACATGAGTCTTGGTAAAAAAATTTTTTTGTTTATATTTGTTAGCGTGCTTAAACTCGCTGATGACTTATTTTATATGCTTTCAAATAGATTCGCAAAATTTGGTCGAAATCGGATGACTATATCTTAAGGCTACCATAGGACTGATCGGTCGGAAATTAAGTCTTAGGGAGAAAAACTTTTTTGTTTTAAATTTTATCGTTCTTAAACTCGGCGATTGTTAATTTGATATGTTTTCAAAAAGATTCGCGAAATTTGTTCGAAATCAGACGTTTATCTGTAGGAAAATGGGTTGTAGTTACAAAAATTTTTGATTTTTATGCAAGCGTTCTTAAACTGTGACATTTGCATTTGCAAGGGTATAAAAACTTCGGCACAGACGAAGTTAGATTGGCCTTCTCGTTTTATTGACAGTTTAAAAAAAAAATTTTAAAAATAAACATAAGCATTTTTTTTGGTTTCGATATTGGAACTTTGATCTCTAACATTTCGCTTGGCGCAAAAAGGCGCAAGACTCCTTTTGGGTGAAAATGTTGGTGAATGCATTGGCTTCTCAATTATATGTCCACACAAAGCCAAATAAACATACTATTTATTGACTTTTAAGAAAAAAATTGTTTCACAAACAAAAATTTTTTTTTTTATGAAAACCGATTACGTAGACGAATTTCCAAAGCTATAGATAAGACAAAAAAGAACATTCCCTGAAGATTTTTTAAGATATACCGCCCACAAAATGCACCAAAAACATCAATTTGTATCATACGTATCAACTACGAATAAAAACGAAACTTTGAAAGACCATTGTGCAGCCCATGTTAAGCCTAAAATTGTAGGTTAAACAGATTTTGATGCAGAAACAAACTTACATTTTGTGCGTAATTATACCTTTGCAAAGGGTATTATAATTTTGCCCAGAAGTTTGCAACGCATAGAAATATTTATTTCCGACCCCATGAACTATTTATATTCTTGATCAGGGGGACGAGCTGAGTTCATTGAGCTTTGTCCGTCCGTCCGTCAGTCTGTCTGTCTGTCTGTCCGTCTGTCTGTCCGTCTGTCTGTCTGTCTGTCTGTCTGTCCGTCTGTTTCTACGCAAACTAGTCTCTCAGTCTTAAAGCTATCGAGCTGAAATTTTGCACAGAGTCTTCTTTTTACTGCACGCTGCTAATATGTCGGAGCCGACCGGATCGGATGACTATATCTTATAGCTGCCATAGGAACTATTGGTCGAAAAATGGGTCTTAGTGAGAAAAACTTTTTTGTTTTTTAATGTCAGCGTCCTTAAATTCGGTCATTATTAATATTACATGCTTTCAAGCAGATTTGAAAAGCTTTGGTCAAAATCAGATGACTATATCTTATAGCTGCCATAGGACCGATCGGTCGGAAAATGGGTCTTAGTGAAAAAATTTTTTTGTTCTTAAGTAAATCGTTCTTAAGGTCGGTGATTATTTATTTTAAACGCTTCAAACTAATTTGAAAAAGTTGATCGACATCGGGTGACTATATCTTAAGGCTGCCGTAGGACCGATCGGGCGGAAATTGAGTCTTAGTAAGAAAAACTTTTTTGTTTTCAATTTTATCTTTCTTAAACTCGGCGATTGTTAATTTGATTTGTTTCAAAAAGATTTGCGAAATTTGGTCGAAATCAGATGTTTATCTGTCGGAAAATGGGTTTTGATTTTATGTAAGCCGTCTTAAACTGTGTCATTTGCATTTGCAAGGGTATAAAAACTTCGGCACAGACGAAGTTAGCTTGGCTTTCTCGATTTTTCTTAATTCTGGTCACACTACTCTTACATACGTTCCACGGTGAAGAAAAATACGATAAAGTTAGCTAAATTACGAACGTCGGATGTCCGTATAGGGCTTAAGGGTACAGAGTATATTATAGTCGGGCTTGACCGACTTTCTTTCGTTTTTTTTGCTAAAACTTCACAAAATAATTTTAATCCATGAATCATAATTTGGGGAAAATGCGAATAATTCCACCAATGAATGCGAAAATTTTTTTCGTACAAACTAAAATGAAGTGATATATTTTTCCAGAACTCGACCCATGCCGACCATAATTTTTTCCCAAAATAATTTTGATTAAAGGATAATTGAAAAAATGGAAAAATTAATAGAATTGGAAATAAGATTTTTTTAACTTGCAAATGCGGGGTGGTACATCGAAATTACCATGACAATTACCACTTCAGTTTTGGGTAATTTAAAATTTACCCACCATTAAAATGAGCCGGTGAGTGGCGTACCAGTTGTATGTGTGGCTGCTGGTGCGGGAGGTTGTGGGTTCGATCCCGCCTCGGACCATCTAATAGAAAAAGTTTTTTCTTTCTTTAAGAAAAAAGCTTTTAAACACCCGGTCACCTTCACCAGCTACTGGCGCCAGCTGTAAAGTAACTAGCCATGAAAAAGCAAAAATTCTCGGCGTTAAACTGTAGGTCCCTTTCTCTTGTGCGAAAAATTATAAGCACACACGCCAAGAGATTGAGAGAAGCGTGGACCTGGGCCTCCTGGATTTGCTGTTTAAGCCAAATTTTACATTTTACCATTAAAATTAAAATTATTGGGTATACTACTTACATGTTATGGAAAATTGCATGAAAAATTAAACAAATTCTCTTACCAATATAATTGTAAATGTTATTTAATTTATATTACAAAATAACTATTATTTTAATGGTAGTTATTTTTATAATAACCCAAAGTATTGTGAGTAATTGCAATAATAATTTCCACTGTCTGTCTGTTTCTAGGTGAACTATTCTCTCAGTCCTAAAGCTATCGAGCTTAAATTTAGCACAGAATCTTTTTGTACTGCAAGCTGCTAATATGACTACTTCTTATAGCTGCCATAGAAATATACGGTCGAAAAATGGGTTTTGTGAGAAAAAAATTTTGGTTTTCGAATTGGCTTCCAGTACTAGCGCTCGGTCATTGTTAAAATTATATGTTTTTAAGCTGATCTGCGAAGTTTGGTCGACATCGCTGACCTTTGAAGAGAGCTTTTTCAAGTGTATTAAAACTTCGACTCAGGCGAAGTTGGCTTTGCTTCTATTTATGAAAATTGTTACTAAATAAGAAATCAAGAATGTCTTTTACAGCATAAAAACAAGTGAGAAAGTCGGTCAAGCCCGACTATAAGGGTCGGTTGTCTTTTTTGTTCATAACTTGTGTATCGTTCATCCGATCTCATCATTCCTTCAGCAAATCGTTAAATAAGTTTGATTATTAGATATCTCTAGAAGGTACGAACAATCTATCATCAAAACTGTGGGAGATATGACGTTTTTTCCAAATTGATTGTGGGGGAGGGAGGGGTCGTGGCAGAACATTCCAAATAAACTTGTCAAATCTCTATCTCTTACCATCTTGGAGATCTCTTCGTTCATACGGACGGACAGACAGACGGACATTTCTATATCGACTCGTCTGTTGATGCTGATCAAGAATATATATATGTCGGCGCACACTAAGAGTGTGTGGATGTTGGTATGAGTGTGTGTGTATGCAGTCTCGGAATTTCACCAGAAGACTAATTTCATCATTATGGTAATATTGCATCAGCCTCTAAGTGTGCTGTGATTGGTTGTCTGCATGTTGTCGCTTTAGAAGTGCCGTTTTAGCGGGGCGACAGCGTAGCGTCGCTGTCGCCGGGTGTGGTTCGGTGGTAAACACAGAAAGAAGAAGGGACGACGCAGGCAGTTGCGTTTAGAACTTGGCGTGTGTGACACCGAAACTCGCTGCGCTACTACGATGTCGAACGAGAATAATCAGGCTGCATCATCAGAAGTTGGATCTGGCTCGCTACCTAATGAATCAGATGGGCCATGGCGAATTTTAATGGAAATGCAAAATAAAAATTTGATCGAGCTTATCAAAGCCGTACAATCAGCGACACCCGAAACAACAAATAAAAAAACAATTGTGCTACCAAAATTCAACGCAGACCGTGATGGCGCCGACGCATCGGCGTGGTGTTCCACAGTAAATATAATTTTGGCAGAAAATACCATAAAAGGCAGCGCGTTGGTGATGGCCTTGAGTGCATCGTTGGAAGGTAGTGCAGGTCGCAGTGGCTTTCACAAATATGTTATCCTGACATAACGTGGGACGAATTTAAAGAACTTTTCATGCAGCGTTTTGGCAGTGTAGAAACGCCAGCGGCTATGTTTCTGTCAATGTTAGCTAATTGTCCGACCGATGGCGAATGCCTCTCCAATTATGCTAGTCGTATGATGACGTCACTTATCACGAAATGGCGCGACATGGACGTGGAGGAAATTGCAGTTTCTGTGACGCTTGCGAAGATGGCTCATGTTGATAACAGATTGCAGCGCCTAACCTTTACTTCAAATATGCGCACCAGAAGTGAATTGCAAACCGAGCTTAAAGCATTGACGTTCAACAAAAGGAAGAAAAATTTGCAAGAGGAAATATCTTCACCTGACATTAAGCGTCCGAAACTTTCAACAATCAAATGTCATTTCTGTGGAAAATTAGGCTACAAGATGATGGAATGTCGAGCTAGACAGCAGAAAATCATCCCTCGTCTCATGCTATGAACAGTAGCGGCAGGAGTGCATTTGGCCACCAGCAAAAAGCGAATGTAACCTGCTTTAGGTGTGGTGAACTTGGTCATATTTCAACACATTGCAGTAAGCCCAAAATGGATAAGGTCAAGGATACACACCAGATGAAAAGAGTGGAGCTATGCGAAGTTGTTGAGCCCAAAGGAGAGATGGTTCATCATGGTCAAACGTTTATAACAACATTCGACTCTGGAGCGGAATGTTCATTAATAAAACAAAAGATAAGTGGCAAATTAGTTGGTAAAAGAATTAACAATGTAGTGATGTTAAAGGGTATTGGTAGTGGCGGCAAATGTAGCACATTGCAAATACTTAGCAACGTAAAAATTGGTCAACACTGTATTGAAGTTTTGTTTCATGTTGTGGACAATGAGTATTTGAAGAATGAAATTATTATTGGTCGAGAAGTACTGTCCCCTGGATTTAATGTTATAATATCATCAGGAAAATTCGAAATTATTAGATCAAAAACTGTAAGCTATTGTTCAAATGATGAGAAATTTTGTGAATTAAGTACTGATCTTGTTGGGGAAGATAGAGATAAATTACAAGATTTATTGGAAAAATATTCAAAATCTTTTATTAATGGAATTCCTTCGACTAGAGTTCGTTCGGGTGAAATGAAAATTAAATTAGTAGACCCAAGAAAAATTGTTCAAAGAAGACCATTTAGGCTTAGCCCAAATGAAAGAGAATTAGTACGAGACAAGATTAATGAATTATTACAATGTAAAATTATAAGGCCAAGTTGCTCACCTTACGCAAGTCCCATAATGTTGGTTAACAAAAAAGACTGTACTCATCGTTTGTGTGTTGATTACCGTGAATTAAATTCTAATACAGTCGCAGATAGATATCCCTTGCCCCTTTTTTTTTTTTTTTTTTTTTAACGTTTCTTTACGAACAATATTTATACTATAATTACATTAAATAAACAAACTGTAACAAAAATCTATTACAAATTTATAACGCACTGCCTCTTAAAGGGACTCTAGCGTAACTTATAAGTCTAATTGCATTTTTTACAGATGTTTTATATTATTATATGTTGAAAGATACATACAGAGAAATTAGACCTGACTTGTAGCAAAAAAATTTGAAAAAGGCTACACAACTGGCTTTTAAGATAAAAAAAATGGTTAGGATAAGGAACATCAGGCACTCAGCCACCAATACTGGCGTTTCGGGTCCGGAACGTCTTTGAGTGGAATAGTGGTGTCAAATCTCCAGTTTTCTCCGCGATTAGATTAGTGAATCTGTGACAGCTTTATTGGTTGCTCTTCGGTAGAGGTGATAAAAAATAGGAACACCCTTATGGTTTTGAATGAGGCCCTTGGAGTCCAGATACAAAAATGCTTCTGGCGGGGCGAGTCCATTTCCGAGTGCGGTCTTCAGGTATTCAGCATTCTCGTGGTACGGGGCCAGAATATAATTGTTTTCTTCATTATGAAGGCATTGGTCTATATGATGTCGGATTAAGTTGATGATGAAGCTGTCTATCCTGTGTACTTTGGCGACTTCATATAATATTTTGTTGGGTATGTATTTTACAAAGTCTGTTTCTGGCGATCTATACAATGATGTGCATGCCCTCAGACATTTTCTTTCAAAGAGTCTTATACGTTCCATATAAGACGGTGATATGTTGAACCATATAGGACATGCGTATGTAGGATTGCCAACCCTAGCAGTGTAAGTAATTTAAGCATCCCTAGATTTATCGTTATCGTGGCTGATCGACTAGAGCTCGATAGACAGCAAGCAGAGAGAGAGATTTTAGCTTCTTTTGAAGCGAGCAGACGTGTGCGGAAATTGTTGCGACGCATTAATATAAAGTTGTGAAATAAGTTAAGTCAATAATGGAAAACTATTAAATAAACACTGAAATCATATTATTTTAACTCTACGACGAATGGTGTGTTTTTTACGGCTTCGAAAGTTGGATCTCTACAAATTTGGGGGCTCAGCCGGAATGTACCTAAGAAGTGAATGTGAAAATTGCCCAGTGTACCACTAAGTCATTGTGCAAACAACAATTCATTAAGCAAAAACTAAGGTGCAGTAGAAGTATGATTAAATGTTGCCAAAAACCACTAAGATTTGTGCAGCATGATGAAATAAAAGTTTAAAAGCAACGACGCAATATAAAGACGAAGACGAGCAAAAACTACGCAGTTGCTAATTCAAAGAAGAAGACGAGAAGAGACGACGCAGACGAAAAATCAAAGAAGAAGACGTGCAGCAACTACGCAGTTTAAGCTACAAGAAGAAGACGAGAAGAGACGACGCAGACGAAAAATCAAAGAAGAAGACGTGCAACAAAACGACGCAGCTGCAAATTCTGTCTCTACACAGAGTTTTGAGCAAAGAGAAGCAGCAAAACGACGCAGCTGCAAATTCTGTCTCTATACAGAGTTTTGAGCAAAGAGGAGCAGCAGAAACGATGCAGTGGAAATTCTGTATCTAGTAAGAAGAACAGTTTGTACACCTGAGGAGCAAAAACGACGCATTTGAGGATTCTGCACAACAACCAAAGCGAACGAAGTCGACGTCATTTTATTTCGTCACTACGGGCATTTGTGGCAGATTTGAAATTCGAGGATCGAGCAGCAGGCACAGCGAGACGGAGCGAGGCAGTGCAACAAAGCAGCAACGTGCAAACAACAACAACCAGACGTACTCTCAAGAATTTGTCCAGATCGGACAACAGAGAAGAGCAGGAGCAACCGTGGAGTGAGTCATCAAGGCACGCGAGGCCAAAAAGGCGCTGGTGTCAACGGGAATTTTGAGGACAATCGACAAGCAACAACAAAGGTGGCGTGGCTGTAAGCGGATGTTCTGGAGGAGACAAAGGTTCATAGTAGTATACACACATTAACAATTTTGATTAACGTATCGTAAACAATATTTTATGTGAATTTTAAACTTAATTTGTATTGTGTGTAAAGAAAAGATGTAATTTTTTTAATATGCAACGCAACGAGATAGCACAGTTAAAGGTAGCCGAACTTAAAGAAATACTAAGAGAGTTAAATTTACCGCGTTCAGGTGTTAAGGCAGTTTTACAAGAAAGACTAATTTCATACTTTTGGCCTAAACAAGACGATAACGAAGAGTCCATATATGAGGAAGCAGAAAACAGAGAAGAAGAAAACCTTGAAGCAGAAAACAGAGAAGAAGAAAACCTTGAAACAGAAAACAGAGAAGAAGAAAACTTTGAGGCTGGGAACAGTGAAGCAGAAAATTGTGACGAAGAATCTTCAAGTGACCAAATTGTAACAATGTCGATATTTACATTAAGAGATATAGAAGACTCCCTTTCTGCGTTTACAGGTAACGGTACGCCGGACGTTGATGAGTGGCTGCGAGACTTTAACCTTAATGCTGTAACTGTGTGCAGTGGAACGACTTGCAAAAATTTATTTATGGGAGGCAATTAATAAAAGGCGCAGCAAAATTATTTTTGAACAGTCAATCAAACATAAATGATTGGAATTCTTTAGAGGCAGCTCTGAAAGAGGAATTTAGTGAGAAATTGACCTCTAAGCAAGTGCATAAGATGCTAGAGAACAGAAAGAAGACCCAGAAAGAAAGTTTGACAGAATATTTCTATAACATGTGTAGTCTAGCGAAGCAAGGTCAGTTAGAGGAAGAGAGCGTAATAGAATATATTATTGAGGGCATTCCAGACTCTAAGTTAAACAAAATATGCTTGTACCAAGCAACAAATTTCAGAGAGTTTCGTGAAAATATGAAGATTTACGAAAAAATAAGCGCGAGCTCAGGGTTTAAGCCGAAAGCCAAGGTTGAAATTAATACAACCAATAACAGTAAGGGCGAAAGACATTGCTATAATTGTGGAGACAGCAATCATTTGGCAAGAGATTGCAAGAACGGGGTGAAATGCTATAATTGTAACCAGATAGGACACAAGGCAAATCAGTGTGATGCAAAAGGTGCAAGAAAAGATGTGAAAAAGGAAAGAGCTAACATGCAGCAACTTTCGCAGACTACCTTTAATCGAGCTTTTAAGAATGTGAAAGTTGGTAATGGACAGATAGACGCATTATTCGATTCAGGCAGCGACATATGCACCATTAGTGAGAAGGCATATAGCCAGTTATGCTCCATTGCATTGAATACGGACATAAAAGAACTGATCGGAATAGGTGGAAAGAAAATCTTCACTTTGGGTTCGTTTAGCGTTGCTACTAAGTTAGACAGCGTTCCTTTGGAAATATGCTTCCACGTAGTGCGCAATGAGGATACCCTATACGATTGTGTGATTGGTATCGATGTTCTAGATTTTGTCAGTGCGACTTTAGGGGCTAAAGGCGTTATTTTCAACGCAGTCAAAGAAATACACCATGATTCGGATTGTGTAAAGGATGGACTTGAGTTGAAGAGCACTCAACATAGTGATGCTTCAATGGCCATCCCTACAGATTCAGTGTCGAGTATTTCAGAATTAAAAGGTATATTTCATCAGATGCTATCAGCGGATGTAATTGAAGAGTTCTGTCCAGGAATGGATATGTCACATCTGAACAACGAGTTGAGATCAGCAGTAGTGGGTTTGATAAAGAATTATAAGCCGGTAAAGCCAGAATCAAGCCCAGTGGAAATGAAAATGTTATTGTCAGATGAAATGCCAGTTGCTCAAAGACCAAGACGCTTACCATTCGATGATAATGAGAAAGTCGACGCACAGATTAGGGATTGGTTAAAAGAGGGTATAGTTCGCCATAGTACTTCGGAATATGCAGCTCCTGTTGTACTAGCAGCTAAGAAGGATACGACCAAAAGAATCTGTTGTGATTACAGAAAGCTTAACGAGAAGATTATCCGTGATAACTTTCCAATGGTTTTGATTGATGATGTTTTACATAAACTTCAGAAAGGTCGTGTATTTACCACACTGGACTTGCGTAATGGATTCTTCCATGTTCCAGTGCACGAGAGTCACACGCAAATATACTTCATTCGTCACTCAGAGTGGTCAATACGAATTTTGTTTTGTACCATTCGGGATTTCGAACTCCCCAGCCGTGTTTATGAGGTATATCTTTGCCGTTTTGAGACCATTGATAGAGGACGGTACGTTGATTTTATATATGGATGATATTATCATTCCGTCCAAAGACGAAAAAGAAGGACTTGAGAAGTTGGAGAAGGTGTTAAGATTTGCAGAGGTTTCAGGCTTGCGCATCAAGTGGGAAAAATGTCAGATGCTACAGCGAAAAGTAAATTTTTTGGGGTACATCATAGAGTGTGTTACCATTAAGCCCTCAGAAGAGAAGACAGCGGCTGTCGATAACTTTCCAGTTCCGAGAGATAAGAAAGGAGTTCAACGATATTTGGGCTTAACTTCTTATTTTCGCAGGTTTGTGAAGGATTTTGCTACAATTGCAAGGCCACTTACGAATTTAATGAAAAAGAACGTTTCATTTAAAATGGGCGAAGAAGAAGCTAGCATCGTTCAACCAATTGAAAGCTTGTCTTTCTAGTTCTCCGATTCTGAAGTTGTTTGATCGGAAGAGTGCTACAGAGGTTCATTGTGATGCAAGTATGTATGGGTATGGAGCTGTACTTTTACAGAAAGATTCGGAAGATCAGCATTACCATCCTGTAGAATATATGAGTCGGAAGACCACACCAGCTGAAGAAAAATATCCTTCTTATGAGTTAGAAGTACTTGCTATAATTCAGGCTCTTAAGAAGTGGAGAGTTTACTTGCTCGGAATGAAGATTAAAATTGTGACTGACTGTAACGCGTTTAAGATGACGATGAAGAAAGAAGATGTTCCCGTTAAAGTGTCACGTTGGGCTATATTCTTGCAAGATTTTCAGTTTGAAATCGAGCATCGCTCAGGGACGAAGATGAAACACGTCGACGCTTTTAGTAGAGTTCATTGTTTGTTGTTACAAGATTCGTTAAGACATCGTATAATGCAGGCTCAGAGTCAAGGATGAGTGGATAAAAGCAATTTGTAAAGTACTAGAAACTGGTGCTTACGATGATTATTATTTAAAGTATGGCGTTTTGCACAAAGATCAGGTTAACGAGTTGATCGTAATACCCTCTAAAATGGAGAGCGAAATAATCACTACGGCTCATCGTCAAGGACACTTTGGTGTCAAAAAGACAATTGATTTAATTCGGCGAGATTACTATATTCCAGAATTAGCTCGTAAAGTGGATGAGATCGTTAAGTCTTGTGTAGAGTGTATTGTGAGTGACTCTAAATATGGCAAGAAGGAAGGGTTTTTAAATACCATCGATAAGTCCGACGAACCTTTGCGTACGTACCACATTGACCATATCGGACCGATGGAGTTGACAAAGAAACAGTACAACCACATACTTGTAGTTGTAGACGCATTTTCTAAATTCGTTTGGCTTTATCCAACGAAGAGTACTGGTGCAGATGAGGTCATTGACAAATTACAGAAACAGTCCGAAGTATTGGTTGGGAATCCAAGGCGCGTGATATCGGATAGGGGTACTGCATTCACTGCTAATGTATTTGAGAAGTACTGTAAGGAGCACGGGATCCAGCATTTGCTTATTGCGACAAAAGTGCCACGTGGAAACGGCCAGGTCGAGCGAATTAACAAAATTGTTATAACGTTGCTAACCAAGCTTTGTGCAGAAGACCCAAAAGCCTGGTATAAACATGTTGGAAGGGTTCAACAATTTATAAATTCCTCTCCTCCGAGAAGTACCAAAATATCTCCGTTCAAGATATTGACAGGAATGAAAATGAGAACTAAATATGAAAGTGAATTGGAAGATCTTTTAGAGCAAGAGTATTTAATTGAGCTGCAGGAGGATAAACAGAATATACGTAATACAGCCAAAGAAAACATTGCACAGCTACAAGAAGAGAACCGCAAGTCATTCAACAAGTCCAGGAAACCAGAAAAAGAATACGAAGTCAATGATATGGTTGCTATTAAGCGCACACAATTTT
This sequence comes from Lordiphosa magnipectinata, assembly GCA_037044535.1. Classification (NCBI taxonomy): domain Eukaryota; kingdom Metazoa; phylum Arthropoda; class Insecta; order Diptera; family Drosophilidae; genus Lordiphosa; species Lordiphosa magnipectinata. The sequence goes on along the minus strand of JBAMBO010000016.1, from coordinate 28,014 downwards.
TGGGGCAGGATTAAAGCTAAAAAGAAAGTACTCAGGACCGTATATTGTAAAGCGTAAGCTTAGACGTGGCAGATACATTGTTGAGAAACTGGGTGACGATGAGGGTCCTGCCAAAACTAATACAGTATCAGAGTATATGAAGATGTGGTCTCCATCATTCGGGTCGAATGAAGAATCAGGACGGCCGAATGTAGGATTGCCAACCCTAGCAGTGTAAGTAATTTAAGCATCCCTAGATTTATCGTTATCGTGGCTGATCGACTAGAGCTCGATAGACAGCAAGCAGAGAGAGAGATTTTAGCTTTTGAAGCGAGCAGACGTGTGCGGAAATTGTTGCGACGCATTAATATAAAGTTGTGAAATAAGTTAAGTCAATAATGGAAAACTATTAAATAAACACTGAAATCATATTATTTTAACTCTACGACGAATGGTGTGTTTTTTACGGCTTCGAAAGTTGGATCTCTACACGTATGTTATTATTGGCCTGATAAGAGGAGACTGATATAAAATAATTTTGACTCTTATGCTTATGTGCGAAAAGAAAAGGTTTTTATAACAGAAGAATGCTTTTCTGGCTTTTTCAAGTTGGATATTAACGTGCTTATTGAAGTACAAAAATCGATCAATGTGTACACCTAAATATTTTACAGTACTCAAGGATGGTATGGAACAGTTTTGTGCCGTAATGCGAAATTGTTTCCAGTTCTTTCTCACGTTGCTGTTACATTTTTTGATTGGTGGTCGAAAGAGAATTGTTTCGCATTTGTTTGCATTTATTTTCAGTTGCCATTTGTCGGCGTACCTTTCAATTTTATTGTAGTCTTGCTGCAGCAGTTGGTTGATTTCCTGTATGGTTTTTCCTGGTCGATATATAATAATATCATCCGCAAATGCAATGCAATTTTGAATTTTTTTTATTAAATCAAGTATATATATGTTGAATAAAATTGGTGAATTAACTGTTCCTTGTTGAAGACCATTTGTTACATTGAATGGTCTTGTTACTATGTGTGTTGTTGCTGCATGTTACAAATTGTTTATCCGTGATCATGTTGAGAATGAGAAAAATTAAATGTGTTGGAAACCGGTATTTTATTAATTTGAAGGTTAACCCTTTTATCCAAACACTGTCAAAAGCCTTTTCCAGATCTACTAAGCATGCTCCTGTCACATGTTTTTTGTTCAGGCTCCACTGAATGTCAGATATAAGAAGATGTATAGCGTGTGTAGTTGAATGTTTGTGTTTAAATCCGAACTGTCGGTCGTTTTTTATGTCGTTTTTATTACAGTTGTCGATAATTGCTGTATTGATACACATTTCAAATATTTTGCTTATGTTGGGTAGCAGGCTGATGGGTCTTAAGTTGTAGACTAGTGTTGGATCCTTGTTCTTCTTTGGCAACAATATTACTTTGGCCTTTTTCCAATTTTCGGGAAAATATGCATTATTAATTATATTGTTAAATAAACAGCAATATTCTAGGATTATCGGTCGAGGTAATTTTTTGAGGACTATGTTTGGTATGTTGTCTAATCCTGATGATACTTTGTTTTTAATTTTTTTAAATATGTACATTAAATTATCCATTGAAATAAACCTATTATCTGTTGCATTATCGATGTCGTTAGATGGCATAGTTTCGGAAAACGACGTGAGGGTAAGTTGGGATGTCTCGAACGAGGTTTTTACTGCTAAAAACCTGTTGAAACATTGCTCAACGTACCTGTGAAATTGATTATCCTGAACACTCTCAGCGGGAGAGTGAACTGATTCAAGGTAAGCTCCTACTACATTCAGAATATCCATTTTATTTCGTACGATGTAGTTGTTTGATATGGTATCTGTCTCCACGATACGGGGATCGATATCGGCGTGCGCTAGAAGGTGCGAGCTGCTTACGGGGACTTTGATTTGGTCAAGATTTATTGGCTGTGTTTGGATGTGTTTCCGATGTTTAGCTTGTTTAAATATATCTGCTTGGTTTTTAGATGTAAGTATTTCCAGTTTGGATTTTATTTGGTTATTTACTGCGATTTTAAAGTTTTCTTGGATGAGACTGCGAATTAATTTGATGGTAGCTTTTAGTTCTGTTATTTCTGCAAGTGGTAAAATTCGTTCTTGTCTATTGTGTTTTTTGATTTTGGTTAAAATTATTGACTTTTCTTTTTGTAGTTTTTTAATTATGGGATTTACTAGTTTTGACAGAAAGTTATAATCTTTGAATTTTGGTACAGTTTTTTCAATTGATTTAACTAAAATTTTTTCAATTTTATTTAGATGGTGGTCTATTTCATGGTTTTCTAAGTTTCTGTTGTATGGGGCGGCAGTTTCTCGGTTAAATAAATTTAATATTGTGTTTTGGAATGTGTACCAATTGGTGTTTTTATAGTTTAGCTTGAGATCTTCATTATTTTGAAAAAAATTTAATGTCTGGTTAAGATTGGCTATGATGACTATTGCATTATGGTCGCTGTCGTAATCAAGAGTGGGGAGGCAGTTTGTGGTATTGTTTTCACCAGATACATCAATTCGACAGTCCAGAAGGCCGATGTCGATATAAGAATTACTCCTTGGGAAAGACGGTTTTGTGGTTGCATATAGCTTGCATTTATAGCTTATTTCGTTGTCGCTAAGCCAAGATTTCAGCATGTTTCCTGATGGGTTGTTGATGGAGTTCGCCCAATCTGAATGTTTGCAATTTAAATCGCCTGCCATGATGTAGTAACATTCGTTCAGCTGTAGTTGAAGGCATTGAAAGAGCTCGTTAATTTCTGCTTTAAGGTTGTCGCCGTTGTTGCCAGTTGGTTGGTATAAGGATGCCACAAATAATGTTGCGTTGTCCATTGGGATCCGAATGATGCATGTTTCCAATGTTTTAAATTTTTCAATTTTGTTGTGTGTGTATCTGTCGAATTTTATACCCTTTCTTATGATTATTCCAGTTCCACCTCCTCTGGTTGCACCCACTCTATCATTCCGAATAAATTCGAAATCTTTAAATGATACCTTATGTCTGTAGTTTAATTTGGTTTCATTTATTAGTGCAATATCGGGCTTATATACATCTAAAAACTTTTGGAGATCGTGACGTCTATTTAGATTAATAATTGAGTTTACGTTTATCGATATAATCTTCAAATTACTTATTTTTTTTGTTTTGCTGTTGGGCGTGTTTTTTTTGGGTCGATCATTGAAAGTATTGCGTCTATTCTGGACGCCTGCAAGTTTAAGTGTTTTTGTAGGCTGCTTATCTGGTTTGCAAGGCTGGCCATTGCTTTATTAATTTCATCAAAAACATTATTTGCGTTGTTTTGCATTTCAGCTGTGTTTTCCTGCGGGTTATAATTATCCCTCATTTGGTTTTTTGCTTGTTGGGCATAACTGATATTAGGGTTAGTGTAATTAGTAGTCAGTCCGCTTCTGTTATTGTTTTGTGTTTGTATTCTGGCTCTTAGTTTTTGCTGGATCTCTTTATATTTTGGACAACCTTTGTAAGAGGCTGGGTGTCCGTGCTTGTTGCATAGCACACAAAATAATTGCTCTTTATCTTCTGTTGGTTCTTTTGGTTTTGGGCACTCCTCACTTCTGTGGTTCTCTCCGCATTTGACGCACTTTGGTGATAGATAACAGTTTGCTGCACTATGGAAGAAACCCTGACAGTTTCTGCATTGCGAGATCTCTGGTCTCCGTAAAGGTTCCCATCTAACGCATCTATGCAAGATGCTATTAATTGGTTTAAGAGCTCTAAGATTACTCTCTGCAGAGATTTGGACTATAAACATAGGAAGCTCCATCTCTTTTTCACGTGCGTTTTTGGTTTGGAACGCACGCACTTTTATAAATTCTAAGTCTTGGTTCTCATGCTTTCTAAGATCATTCATAATTTCTTCAGGGTCTGTATAGGCTGGTAGGCCTTTAAGTAGCATTGATTTGGACTTAAGACATTTTGGGGTGTACGAATAGAACTTGGCTTTGGTTTTTTCTAAGTAAGCTCTGACTTTTATATAACTGTCCATTGTAGTTAAGTATAGGGTTTGCTTATCCCTAAATTCTTTAATTTTAAAGTCTTTAATATTAAGACCATTTTTTATAAACTTTATTAGTTCTTTAGACTCAATGTCTACTATATTAATTGGAGGCACCTTTTTATCATTTTTATTGTTGATATTGTTTATTTGGTTGTGTGTATTTATGTTTTGCTCTGTGTGGCCTGAAGCACTTGGGCTGCTCTCTTTAATGTGAGCTTTAACTGTTGTCACTTGCACATTGTTATTGTTTTTTCGCACATGATCTTCAAACTCTTCAATGAGCTTTTCGTTGCAGTCACTTTCTGCTAGCAAAGCATAATAATTGTTTCGTAGTTGTTTAATTGGTAACTGTTCCATGTTGTTGTTTTTTCTCTTGAGTTGAGAGCTTTGAGCACGCTGATCGGGCTCTGCACTTTGCATTGATATATTTGGGATATTATTCATATTGTTTTTTTCTGTGGTATTTGATTTAATTGTTTCGCAAATGAGTCTGCGCACAGCCCCAGAAGCCGGTGGGGCTGGCTTTGATTTATTTTTGTTTAACTTCACTCCTAAATTCGCCTTATTAGTCGCACTGTCTGACATTCCAACCGTCGCCGATGACTGCTGAACACAAACTCCTCCCTTGCCCCTTATATCAGACCAGATAGCCAGACTTTATGGAGAGAAATATTTTACATGTTTAGACATGGCAAGTGGGTATTATCAAATTCCCATGCACAAAGAATCGGTAGAGTGTACAGCATTTGTCACTCCAGACGGGCAATATGAATTTTTGGCAATGCCTTTTGGGCTCAAGAATGCACCTTCAATATTTCAACGCACAGTCATGCAAGCACTTGGAGACCTTGCAAATACGTTTGTTGTCGTTTATATGGATGACGTAATGGTGGTTGCTGCAACAAAAAGTGAGGCTTTGGAAAGGTTGCAAATTACTCTTGATTATCTCACGAGTGCTGGATTCTCATTCAATATAAAAAAATGTTCTTTTCTCAAGTCAACAGTTCAATATCTGGGATATGAAGTGAGTGCAGGTGAAATCCGCCCGAATCCGCTTAAAGTTACAGCGTTAACTACCTTGCCACCTCCTCAGTCAGTCTCTGCTTTACGCCAATTCATTGGATTGGCGTCTTACTTCAGGCAATTTATGCAAGGGTTTTCCTGTTTTATGAAACCGTTATATCTTTTAACTTCGGAGAAGAATGATTTTGTTTGGAGATCGGAACATGAAGAAATTAGACAAAAAGTTATTTCTATCCTTACACAAAAGCCAGTCTTAGTAATTTTTGATCCGAACCATCCTATTGAGTTGCATACCGATGCAAGTTCTCGGGGATACGGTGCCATCTTGTTACACAAAATCAACAACAAGTCTCATGTCATTGAATATTTTAGTAAGGCTGCTTCTCCTACTGAATCACGGTATCATTCTTATGAATTAGAAAACCTTGCTGTTGTTTTGTCTATAAAACATTTTCGCCATTATTTATTGGGTAGAAATTTTGTTGTCTTCACTGATTGTAACTCACTTAAAGCATCAAGAACTAAACAGGATCTATGTCCCAGGGTACAAAGATGGTGGGCGTATTTACAGTCTTTTACATTTGACATACAATATAAAGAAGGTAAACGAATGTCTCATGTTGACTTCTTTTCAAGAAATCTACTATACTAATATTAATTGGAGGCCTTCAGCAGAGTTGACTTGCAAAATTCCAGAAAAACGAGTTAATTTGGCAGAAATATCTGACAATTGGCTTTTGGCCGAACAGCGTCAAGATTCTGAAATAGTTAATATTGTAAATAAATTGAAAGAAAATTCTCTTGCTGAGGACATTGCCAAAACTTACGAGTTGCGAGCAGGAATATTATATCGAAAAATTCAGCGAAATGGTAGAACTCGATCTTTACCAATTGTTCCTCGACCATTTAGATGGTCCGTAATAAATCAGATCCATGAGTCCATCATGCATTTGGGATGGGAGAAGACTTTAGATAAGGCATACGACTATTACTGGTTCGATAACATGTCCAAGTATATTCGGAAGTTTGTTGAGAACTGCATTACGTGTAAAATGTCAAAGTCTTCTTCGGGTAAAGTTCAATTAAGTCTTCATCCAATACCAAAAGTAAATACACCTTGGCACACCATTCACATCGACATAACCGGAAAGTTGAGTGGCAAGTCTGATCAGAAGGAGTATATCATTGTTCAGGTGGACGCCTTTACTAAATTTGTTTATTTAACCCACACGCTTAAAATTGATGCTGAAAATTGCATAAATGCTGTCACGTCTGCTATTTCTCTGTTTGGAGTACCAAATCGCATGATAGCGGATCAGGGCAGATGTTTCGCCAGCTTTAGATTTAGTGAGTTTTGTTCACAACAAAAAATTAATTTGCATTTGATTGCGACAGGTGCAAGTAGAGCAAACGGACAAGTTGAACGCATTATGAGCACCTTAAAGAACTTATTAACTGCCGTTGAAACTAGCAATCGATCTTGGCAAGATGCTTTAGGAGAAGTTCAATTAGCTTTGAACTGTACGGTTAGTCGAGTGACAAAGGCAAGCCCCTTAGAATTGTTTATCGGCAAAGTTGCCCGCCCGTTGGGGTTGCTTCCACCCTGCGATATGGTAGAAGAAATCGACTTGGCAGAAGTGAGAGCACGAGCAGGTCAAAATATTTCAGCTGCAGCAGCATATAACAAGGAGCAATTTGATAAAAACAAGGCTAAAGTTGTTGGATTTAGGGTTGGAGATTTCGTATTGTTAAAAAATGAAGAGAGGCATCAAACAAAGTTAAGTCCAAAGTTTAGGGGGCCGTTTTTAAATAACTGAATTGTTAGAGGGGGATAGATATATGCTCAGGTCTTTGACAAATAATAGAAAATATAAATATGCTCATGATGACTTAAGAAAAATGCCAAATGGGTAAATACCAGTTGAGTTTGAAAGTTGTGATAAGGATTTAAGTAATGAAATAGTTGAAAAAGACACTGTTGAAAGAGACTGTAATGAAAGCATGTAAAAAGAAACTGTTGAAAGAGACAGTAATGAAATAGTTGAAAAAGACACTTTTGAAAGAGACAGTAATGAAAGCATGTAAAAAGAAACTGTTGAAAGAGACAGTAATGAAATAGTTGAAAAAGGACACTGTTGAAAGAGACAGTAATGAAAGCATGTAAAAAGAAACTGTTGAAAGAGACAGTACATGTGCCTTCAGGGCTAATAATGAAATTTGTAATAATAATGTAAGCACAAGTGCAAAACAATTGTTTTGATCATGGCGTGTGGCGCATTAGATAACATAGTGTGAAACCTGAATGGTTAATGAAAATGTAAAAAAAAAAAAAAAAAAAAAAACGAGAAGGCCAAGCTAACTTCGTCTGTGCCGAAGTTTTTATACCCTTGCAAATGCTGTTTTTGAAATGTCAGAGTTTAAGAACGCTTACATAAAAATCTAAAAAAACTTTAACTAAAACCCATTTTCCAATTTCGCGAATCCTTTTGAAAACATATCAAATTAACAATCGCGGAGTTTAAGAAAGATGAAATTTAAAACAGAAAAGTTTTTTCTAAGACTCATTTTCCGACCGATCGGTCCTATGGCAACCATAAGGTATAGTCACCCGATGTCGATCAACTTTTTCAAATTAGTTTGAAAGCGTTTAATATTATGAATCACCGACTTTAAGAACGATTTACTTGAAAACAAAAAAGTTTTTTTCACTAAGACCCATTTTCCGACCGATCGGTCCTATGGCAGCTATAAGATATAGTTATCCGATCCGGTCGGTTCCGACATATTAGCAGCGTGCAGTAAAAAGAAGACTCTGTGCAAAATTTCAGCTCGATAGCTATAAAACTGAGAGACTAGTTTGCGTAGAAACAGACGGACAGACGGACAGACAGACAGACGGACAGACAGACAGACAGACAGACGGATGGACAAAGCTCAATCGATTCAGCTCGTCGCCCTGATCAAGAATATATATAGTTTATGGGGTCGGAAATGAATATTTCCATGCGTTGCAAACTTCTGGGCAAAATTATAATACCCTTTGCAAGGGTATAATGAAGATGTAAATTGTAATGGAAATTATAAGTTAGATGAAAAATTATAAGTTATACTTGAATAAACTTTATAAGTTGGTTATTTGGTAACAAAGCATATTTGGTAAAATTGCACGAGGTCGTGTAATGGTCAGGATGGCCGTGTCGGCGCACACTAAGAGTGTGTGGATGTTGGTATGAGTGTGTGTGTATGCAGTCTCGGAATTTCACCAGAAGACTAATTTCATCATTATGGTAATATTGCATCAGCCTCTAAGTGTGCTGTGATTGGTTGTCTGCATGTTGTCGCTTTAGAAGTGCCGTTTTAGCGGGCGACAGCGTAGCGTCGCTGTCGCCGAGTGTGGTTCGGTGGTAAACACAGAAAGAAGAAGGGACGACGCAGACAGTTGCGTTTAGAACTTGGCGTGTGTGACACCGAAACTCGCTGCGCTACTACGATGTCGAACGAGAATAATCAGGCTGCATCATATACTTCAAAGCAGGCATGCCCAAAAGCCGCAAACGACAGAGCACTCACCAATACTCACAAAGAAAAGCACCAATACCAATAAGGAAACAATTTTTTTTATTTCAAATTGTGCACTGAAAAAAATGTTCATTCATTATTTCATTCATCACATTAATAAAAAAAAAAATTTAGAATTGATTTCATCTTCTTAACAATAATAATGTAAATAAAAATAAACTTTAAATTTCATTTCGTTTAGCTTTATCTTTTTAACATTAGTTTGAATAATACATAACAGATTTTAACAAATGATGGGTTCCTTAAGAAAAAGCAAACCGATGTCATTTACACCGACTTTAGTAAGGCTTTTGACTCTGTAAACCATGATCTTCTCCTCTATAAGCTTGATCGGTTAGGATTTCCCGCCTCTTTTCTGCTCTGGATTTCGTCCTATTTAAAAAATAGAACCCAGAAAGTTATATTACGTTCAGACACTTCAAAGCCCGTCTCTGTAACGTCCGGTGTACCGCAAGGTAGTCACCTTGGTCCTTTGTTTTTTACTCTTTTTATTAATGACCTACCCACAATACTATCTTACTCTCGGATACTTATGTATGCCGATGACGTTAAACTTATTTTATCTTTCAATGACCCGACACATTCCATTAGATTGCAAGATGATTTAAACTCCTTGCAGTCTTGGTGCTTGGTTAATCATTTATACCTTAACTGCTCCAAGTGCATGTTTATGACTTTCCATCGTTGCAAACCTTCGCTGGCTATTTATACGATTGGCAATGAACCCCTGCAACGAATATCTACCGTCGTTGATCTTGGAATTCTTTTTGACCCCAAATTGAGTTTCAATCCTCATATCTCTTCTATTGTTAATAGGGCGAATGGTGTACTTGGATTCATTAAACGTTGGTCGAAGGAATTTAATGATCCTTACACCACAAAGCTCCTGTACACTGCTCTAGTCCGTCCTGTACTTGAATACTGCTCGTCCGTCTGGTGTCCGCAATACAAAAAGCATATCGATCGTATCGAATCAGTACAAAAGCAATTTTTGCATTTTGCTCTTCGTGGACTAAATTGGGACCCTAACCTTCGTCTGCCATCGTACTCCAGTAGACTCTTGCTTATTTACCTTCCCTCGTTAGCTGATCGTAGAACAGTCCTAGGCGTTTCTTTTCTTCATAAGCTAATCATTAGTGATGTAGACTCTACCGAACTTTTAGGTCGCCTTAACTTTTCCGTTCCTTCTAGGCCAACTAGAAACTATTTACCTTTAATCTTGCCCAGATGCACAACTGATTATGCCCAGCACAATCGTTTTCGGGTCTTATGTCAAAATTACAATGATCTCTATCACCTGCTCTCAACAGATCTCTCTCTCTTCTCTCTAAAAACGTCTCTCTATAATTATCTCCGGGGAAATCTCTGACCACTCCCAGCTGTGAGTAGGGGCATAGCTTGTCGGACTGGCTAAAAAATCCTCCCCCACCGGGTCAGAGATTTTCCGGTTATTTAGTTTTAAGTTTTTCGTATAAATTTTTAATTTTTAAAGTTTACTTTAAGATATTTTTCTCTCTATCTCAGTTTTTTTTTTTTTTTTTAATTTAATATATTATCCTTTTTTTTTCTCCTTTCTTCCTACATAACTGTAGGTTTTGGTTTTTTTCTCTCTCTCTCTTTCTCTCTCTCTCCCTCTTCTCGATCTCTATATTATTAAAGTTTTTGTTAGCTCTATTAACGTCTCTGACTACAATTGGCTGTGAATAGGGGCATAGCTGGCCGGACGGGCAAATAAAATTCCCCCACCGTGTCGGAGTCGTTATTAGTTTATTTTGTAATTTTATTAGATTTTCTTTGATAGGCTTCATTAGCTCATAAAAATTTTTGTAACGTATTTAAATTTTCGTTGACAGCCTTTTTTTGTCAACTCTAAATAAATAAATAATAAATAAAAAAAAAAAAAAAAAAAAAATGTTTTCATTGTAATAACTCAACAAATTGTCTATATTTATGTTTATTTTGGTTAAAGATAATTTTAACAATGCATCCAAATGATCGTTTGTTAGTCGATTTCTATGTTTGTTTTTTATTAGTTTTAAAGTTGAAAAATCACTCTCACAAATATAGGTACTTTCAAACATAGAATAAATTCGTATAATTTCTTTGTGAAGTAAAGGATATTTGTTTGCATTTACAGCTTTCCAAAAATCAATGCCCTCTAATTTATATATTTTTAGCTCAACATCGCATTGCAGATCACAAAGCTCCAGTTGTAAATCTGGCTTTTGATCGCATATGCTGCATGTCATTGGGGTATCAAAAATAGATATCATTTGAATAATGCATTCGAAATCTTTAAATCTTTTTTCAAAATTGTTTTTTAATTCATCAAAAAATTGTATGTATTCAGAAAAATCAAAAGCCTGAATTTTAAACTCATCAAATGACTTTTTGAGACATTGAAAATGAAACATTTTGCTTAAATTTAAGTCGAATATAAATAAGTTGCTTTTTTTTTAAAAATCCTTCGATTAAACTGATTAAGTCAAAGATTGATTTGTTTTTCCCTTGAAGAGAAATGTTAAGGTGATTTAGGTGTGTTGTTAAGTCGGTTAAAAATGCTAAGTTAAGGTTAAATTCTTGTGACTTCATTTCATTTAACAATTCATGATTTCTTACATCTGATCCCATGAATTCGATAATTTCCTTTCGCAATTCAAAAAAACGCTCAAGACATTTTTCTCTACTTAGCCATCTCACCTCAGTATACATAAGTAGGTCCCCATACTCACATTCACATTACCGTAGAAATTTTTTGAATTTCCGATGCGTTAATGAGTTATGTCCACCTCTTATGCGATTAACAATTTTGACAACCACATTCATTATGTGAACAGCACTCGTTCATTTAGCGCACAATGCCTCTTGATGGATGATACAGTGGAATGAAGGTACCTGTATTCCATTTTTAATTAACTGACCAACAAAACCTTCTTTTCTTCCAATCATGGCAGGAGCACCATCTGTGCATACGGCAGCTAATTTATCTGATTCCTTTTTAAGGTCTATCCTTCCGTTTACCGCATTAAATACGTCTACGCCTCTTGTATTTCCTAGTAGTGGTATCACAGCAAGAATCTGTTCATTTAGATTGAAATTGTGGTCTACCATTCTAATTGCCAATATTAGCTGACTTAGATCGCAAACATCGGTCGACTCGTCTAACGCTAGGGCAAAATATGAGCAACACTTAATTTTTTCGTTAATGAGCGAGTTTAAGTATTTGCCGAGCTCCTCAATTCGGCGGGTCACAGATTGTCGGGATAAAGAAACTGTCTCAATTGAGTTTGCTAAGGCCTCTCCACGCTCACCAAAACAAATCATCATTTCCTGGCATACTTTTTTAATAAAAATTCCATCAGAAAATGATCTTAATTTTTGGGCGATGTTTAAGCTTGCCACATATGATGCCTTCAATGATGCACATTTGGACTGAGTATTATCACATTCAATTTGATGCTTTTGAAATTTTATTTCTTCCGAATAATCTTCAATATAGTTCAGGATTTGATGCGCATCATAAACAAAAAACGCACAGATCAGTTTTTTGTATTCCGCTTCTATTACGTCAATTGATGCAAATGCCATCGAACTATGCATATTTTTAAAATGCCTTTCTGCATTAAATTTTGTTTTTATTTGCAATTTTATATAGCATATAATGCACTGCTGTTCACAACAATAATTTTGAGCGAAATAAAATGTACTTTCTGCGATGTTAAACATTTTGCCAGCAGGTTAATATCAACACCGATTTTTTTAAGTGCACGCTCGAAGACAAGACAATATGAATTTGGGTAAGGCAACAACAAAATCACATGAAATTGTTGTTGGTCAGTTCGCAAACGCTTGAGCTCGCAAACGCCAATCAAAGAAGAGAACAAAACCGGTTTTTGCTCTACGCGTCGCATACAGACGAAATCGTTAGCGTGTGTGGCGTTTTGTATGCCTCGCGCCCTGCATGTTGATTTGCTTTATTTGGTGCATTTACAATAACAAAACGTACCCAAAGAGCATACGGCTGGGCATCGCTGCTTCAAAGGGTCGGAAATGATTCCGTCTCCCTATAACATACTTTTACACAAACTTAACATACTTTGTGTACCTTTGGTACAGAGTATAAAAATAAACAAACAACTAATTTTTATTGTTGCTATTTTTATTAATGTATGTGGGGTTTTGTGACCTGTTTTTGATTTTAGTCAATGTTACAACTGTGCTCGGGCGTCAAGGTCTTTTTGGTTGATTATAAGCCTTTTTATAACCAACACAAACCAAATATCTGGCGGCGTCCGCTTGAATGGGATTTTTCGAAAAACTCCCGTTAAGCTTTCTTGCTAGTGCCCAAAACTCTTTGCTGCTGTTGACCCTGGCTATTTCAAATTCCATGTGCTGATAGTACTGCTGCTGCTTAATTTTGCATAGGTTCTTAAAGGCGCTATTTGCTTCCTGATAGTTGGTCCTAGAGACTGATGCGTTTTCCATCCTAGCAAGCTGAAGTAGATCCATCGAAAGTTTACGAGCTGCCTTGCAGTCCGCATCAAACCAGGGCTGTGAAAACGATGTAGTATGTGGCCTTTGCATGCAGGCGGCAGCTTTGGAAATGCTTTGGGTTATCAGTTCGATGTCAGCAAAAATAATAAATCTCCTAAAATCACCGATCGGTCTAACTACTGACTAACAACATTGTTTTGCGTATACAAATTCGAAAGAACCGGCTGCTATGGACTGGAATACAAACAAATTTATGCACATATGTATGAATGTATGTATGTATTTGTTCTTTATTTAAATTGTTTCGAAAAAAAATGAACAGTTTGATTGGGGGTATATTAAGAACTTACTAACAACGACTTAATAGTCGTCTGTCGGCAAAAAGTTTGTAAATAAGAAGTGCGTTTTACGGATGAGTGTTTACTAAATTAAAATTATTTGAAAAGAAATGATTTGTATCGTAATGCATATTTGATGAAGTTAATTAATTGATCCCAGTTTGGCCCATTTAATATATTTATAATTTTATTCTCCCTTAGAAAGGTCTTCCCTAGATGCTGCACCCTAAACTCTCTGAGAACCGGGCAGCGTCCAATAAAATGGCTAAATGTCTGCTTTTGGTTCAAATTACACATTGTGCAAAGTCCTGATTGGGTCAGCGAAAATCCATAGCCGTTCAGTTTTAAAAGACCTCATTGGGCTTTAAAAATCCATGTAATGTTTGCAACCTTCATGTCGTCTGTAATATGGGTCATTCTTTTATAAACCCAACAGTTTTAAAACACACAATTTTTGATTTCAATAAAAAAAAATTCGAAATTAGATCTCGACATGCTCACCAAAACGTAATTTGCGGTTTTGCAAAAAAAATTTTTTGTTAATTTTATAAACATTTTCAAAAATCGTGAAAAATGGAAAAATGGAAAAAAAGGGTTTCTTAAAAACTGGATATCTCAGGTTTGGTTTATCGGACAAGTCTCGAGTTTATATTGCTGAATAGTATTTTAATGTATCTACTAGATTAATAACTTAATAACTTTTTAAATTATTTAATAATATTAAGTAATTGTTGCTAAATTTTATATATAATTTTTTCTCACTGTTAACCACCATGATATAGGTTCTTAGAACATACATTTTATTGCCCTAAGTATAACTTCAATTACGATGCTTTCAAAAAGATGGAGACTTTTATAGTTCAAAAGATATTAGTTTTTGAAGTTATAAGCAAATAAAAATATTCCCTTAAATAAAGCTTTGCCACGATGTTAGTTTCAAAGCTGTGACTGAACTACTGAACGTGTCATGATTTTTGAAATTGTTCATAAAATTAACAAAATTTTTTTTTGCAAAACCGCAAATTACGTTTTGGTGGGCATGTCGAGATCTAATTTCGAATTTTTTTTATTGAAATCAAAAATGGTGAGTTTTTTAACTGTTCGGTTTATAAAAGATATATATGTGATTCCATTGGAATAATCCGTATGCGTAATGCGTAATTAGGAGTATTGTCCGGCAGCCTAAGAATCCTTTTAACAAAGTATCGCTGAAGTTTGTTTACCTCTTCAAAATGTTGTGATCCCCATATTTGTGCTGCATAAAATTGAGTGGAACGGCACACAGCAAGAAATCATTGAATAACTTGGAGCTTAAGGGTACTCGTTGATTGCAAAGATAATTTTTCCATGTACTGTTAATGCAGTTTTTCGCTGACCTGTTTCGCTGCTCAACATGTTTTGTGAAGGATAAGGTTAGGTGGTAGGTGAACTCTGACACAATCGGTATTGGTTTCGAGTTGTAAGTCCATTTCTCGTTTTGGGACAGCCGGCCACCTTTTCTGAATACCATCATTATTCACTTACTGGTATTCACCCCCATATTCCACATTTTACAGTACTGCTCGAGCTTGTAGATCATTCGTTGCATCATGTTTATATCGTCTGCTAACAGCACGATATCGTCTGCGTACAAAAGTACTCGAAGGTTGATATCACCGATCCATAGTCCTCCTTCAATTTCATCATGAAGATCGTTTAGGAATAATATAAACAACAATGGGGAAAGAAGACATCCTTGTTTTACGCCTGAGTGTGTGCGGAAAGATTGTGACAGCTCACTCCTAGTCCACACTGAGGATGATGTATTGCAATATGTATTTTGTAGGATATTTTGTATTTTTGATGAAATACCCAATTGATGTAATTTGTTGAAAAGTAATTGCCGTGGTACTCTGTCAAACGATGCCGTAAAGTCTACGAAGTAAGCGTATACTTTCTTTTTTTCAGCCAGTTTAAGATGTAGACGTTGTCCGAAGTAGAGTACTCAGGCCGGAATCCTGCTTGATACTCGCAAACAAGCTTTTCTCGTTGCACCCAGTCTGTTAGTCTATTGGCAATTATACCCATCAGTAATTTGGCCACACAGTTCATGATAGCTATTCCTCTATAATTGCTGGCCTCATGATGACAGCCCTTTTTGTGGATCGGAAAGATCACAGTTTCTACAACCGCACTGTCAACTTCACCCGTTATTAAGTGTTTGGAAGTGGTGCGCGAATTCTTCTGCCGATACATCTGTTCTTGGAAAGTACTGTTGGTTATTTATCTCCATAGCGAGTTTCCACCATTGCTTGCTATCTTTGACAGTGTTTATTCTTCTTCCCCTCCCCACCAGTCCAATGAGTAGCAGCACGATTGATAATTGTGCTCTCTTTGTGGTTAAGCTAAAATTAATTCTAGTTGCTGCATGTTTGTCTTATTTTTATCTTTTGTACACAGAGTACAGGGTTGGAAATATTCGAGGGATCCATCTGGCAACACGATAACTGTTGACAGCAATGCCAGATCGACAAGTTACACAGCGCATTTGAAGCGTCAGTCCAAATGGATTTTTACCATGGAACTGTACACGCCACGCAAACGCTTACAGATTGTTGAAATTTACATTCAGCTCATTTCACGTTAAACGGAACGATAAACAAACAAAATTGCCGTATTTATGCAACTGAATACTTCAAGAGATTGAAGAGTTACCTCTTCACGATGAAAAAGTCACTGTTTGGTGTGTCGCTTGTGCTAAAATGGTTGTTGGGCCGTTCTTTTCCGAAGATGGTAACCGTTTTTTGATGCCAACTACAAAACAATATGGCGCTCCACCACACACAAACCTAGCTACAACAGATCTTTTGAGGTCATTGTTCCCTGGCAATTTGATGTAAAATAAAATGGTAATTTTGACGCCTCCAGACTTCTTTTTGTGGGGTTATTTCAAGTCAAAGGTTTAAATCAACAAACAAATAATTACATTTTGGCACTGCTTATGTGAGTGTAGCCACTGACTAGAAGTTCATTTTGCACGGCGAAACGTTGGCGAATCGGGGGCAGCGACAAGCTGATACTGCCTGTGAGTCGACTGCACTGCTGCTGAGCACTTGTATGTGTACAGTAGATATGCTGAAAATCATATTTTCTGACAATAAAACGGCAGTGTGGAATGGCAGTACTCTGTCTCTATGGTTTGATATGAATCTTGGAGTTTAATAAGGGTGTTTGCTTAGTTCTTTGCTTTTCGCACTCTATGCTAATGATATTGCAGAAGATCTTCCTGGTGGAGTGCAAATGGGACAAATGCACATTAAAATACTAATGTATGCGGACGATATGGTCCTATTCACAGACAGCCCAGAAATGCTTCAATATGCAATAAATATTGCCAAAAATGGAGTCTCAAGATTATTATTATTAATATTTATTAAACTTCTTCCTAATGCTAAAGTAAACATAGTTACAAAAACACAATATTATATATTAACTCAGACGTTGTTGGACCTAACTTAAAAATTAACATTTTATCAAACGAATACAAATTTTTAAATATATATATAGTTATTGAAACCGTTACATATAAACTATTATTTTAGGAATTTAATATTATAAAAAAATTTTTTAATAATTTAATGTGATATGTCTAATTATGTTGTTTTAATGGTTGTTAAGGTTTTTGGGTAATATTGTTTTTTATTGGCGGCATCATATTCCAGAGTCGAGCGGCGCATGCAAAGAAGTGGTTATCACAACAAGCGAGTCTATTCCGGACTGTAATTAGGTTATTTGTTCTTCTAGAGCCCGCAAAGCTTAACAATTCGCAGAGATAAGTTGACTCCCTGGCTGTTATTATTTTGTGAATTGTTATTAAGGTTCTTAATTTTATCCAGAAATCTAAGTCTAATTCAAAGATTTGTGCTGCATATGCCGAGATATGGTCTTAAGGCTTCTTGTTAAATACAAATCTGGCAATATTATTAAAAGCCACGTTAAGTTTTTGCCTGCTTTCAGCATCACACTTTCCAAAAACTTCCATCCCATAAAACAACGCTGGAGTTAGAAATGCTTTTGCAATTGTGAGCTTTGTCTTTATTGGCATGAAACTACTAACAAATCGGAGTTGGCGAAGCTGACTGTAAGTTTTACCGACTGCACAATTAATGTGATCGTTCCATGAGAGTTTGTAATTAAAAATAATTCCTAGGTTCTTAGCACGATCTACATATTTAATTAGGGAATTATTTATTTGAAGTTTTGGCAAGTTGCTAGTGTTAAACTTATTTTTAAAAATGACAATGCACTTGGACTTAGACGGGTTGATGTGGAGTCCATTTTTCCAACTAATTTTAGTTCACTATTGAAAACAGTTATACACTCAGGTACATCACTAACCGGACGACTCATATAGATTTGTAGATGGTCAGCATACATTTGGACATTACATTTGGACAATACATTTGGTAGGTCATTTACATAGATTAAATATAATAATGGCTCAAGGACTGAGCCTTGGGGAACCCCACGATTACTTTCTAAGAATGTCGAGGTCTGCGAAAAGGTTACGACTTCCTGACTTCGGCCGGTTAGGTATGTTTTCATTAATTTCTTAGCAGTGGTGGAAAAATTATAAGGCATTTCTAGTTTTGTGCATAAAATTATGTGATCCACAGTATCAAATGCCTTGCTACAGTCCAGAAGGATTAGGAAGGTAGCATGGCTTTTGTCCACCTCTCTTCGAATATCTTCTGCCACTTTCAGAATTGCCGTAGTACAGCTAAGCGACTTACGGAAACCATTCTGTTTATCATTCAGTAGTTTTTTGTCTGTAAAAAATTTACTGATTTGGGTGTAAATCAATAGCTCGAATGATTTTGAGATGAAAGGTAGGATGGAAATTGGCCTATACTTGTTACCCGATTTGGGAATGGGCAAGATTTTAGCAACTTTCCACCTGCTTGGAAACGTCGAGGTCGTAATTGCAGTATTAAAAATGTGAGTTAAGTATTTAAGAACTTTTTGAAGCAAAATGTTTAAGAACTTTGGAACAATGTTATCGAGGCCAGTAGCATTTGATTTTATTTTAAAGATAGATTCTAAAACATCACACGGACTTACACAAGAAAAACTTAAACATTTATTACAATTATTATAAGGTACAGAATTCAGGTACGAGTTTGATAGCATTTTTGGTACTATAGGATGTGATTGCACGAAGATCTGATTAAGTTTATTTAACATCTATATTATCTAGCTTTTCAGGTCGTTGTTTTGCTTTCAAACTGATTTTTAAATTTTGGTCGAAATCGGATGACTATATCTAAAGGCTGCCATAGGACCGATCGGTCGGAAAATGAGTCTTAGTGAGAATAACTTTTTTGTTTTAAATTTTATCTTTTTTTATTTTGATATGTTTTCAAAAAGATTCGCGAAATTTGGTCGAAATCAGATGTTTATTTGTCGGAAAATGGGTTTTAGTTACAAAAATTTTTGATTTTTATGTAAGCGTTCTTAAACTTTGACATTTCAAAAACAGCATTTGCAAGGGTATAAAAACTTCGGCACAGACGAAGTTAGCTTGACCTTCTCGTTTTCTCTATTTTAGTAAAAAATACCCTAAATTTTTAACAAATTTTTTCTAAAATCAAAGGCGAAATTACCCTAAAAATTAAAATAAGGCAATAAAACAAACTCACCCTAAAATTTAGAAAGAAATATAAATATTTTTATAAGTTTTAAAAAGTTTTTTTCTAACTTTTCTAAAATGCAGAAAAATTTTCTCTAAATTTTAAGGCGATTTCAATTCTAGGGCGATTTCTTAAATTTAGAAAAATATATGGCCAAATTCTCAGTGGAACGTGTGGAGGACAAACGAACGACGGTAAAGAGTCGAACGGAATGTTATCTGAAATGGAATTGCTATTCGCGCAGTGAAAACACTTGGGAGCCGGTGAAGAATCTGTACTGTTCCGACCTAATAGCCAAGTTCGGGGAGACGCTGACGAAGAACAAGATGAAGAAGGAATGTTTAAATTAAAAAGAAATTAAAGAAGTTGCCACCCGTTCGGTTGGTACGAAATGACGGTTAAGAGCATCTAAGGAGGACATGGAAGGGTTATCCGCGTAGTGAAAACACTTGGGAGCCGGTGAAAAATTAATACTGTTCCGACCTGATAGCAAAGTTCGAGGAAATTTAAAAGAAATTAAAGAAGAATATTATCTAAAATGAAAGGGTTATTCGCATAGTGAAAACACTTGGGAGCCGGTGAAAAATCTATACTGTTCCGACCTAATAGCCAAGTTCGAGGAAATTGAAAAGAAATTAAAGAAGAATATTATCTAAAACGGAAGGGTTATTCGCGTAGTGAAAACACTTGGGAGCCGGTGAAAAATCTATACTGTTCCGACCTAATAGCCAAGTTCGAGGAAATTGAAAAGAAATTAAAGAAGAATATGTATCTGAAAACGGATAGGGTTATCCGCGTAGTGAAAACACTTGGGAGCCGGTGAAAAATCTATACTGTTCCGACCTAATAGCCAAGTTCGAGGAAATTGAAAAGAAATTAAAGAAGAATATTATCTAAAATGAAAGGGTTATCCGCGTAGTGAAAACACTTGGGAGCCGGTGAAAAATCTATACTGTTCCGACCTAATAGCCAAGTTCGAGGAAATTGAAAAGAAATTAAAGAAGAATATTATCTAAAACGGAAGGGTTATTCGCGTAGTGAAAACACTTGGGAGCCGGTGAAAAATCTATACTGTTCCGACCTAATAGCCAAGTTCGAGGAAATTGAAAAGAAATTAAAGAAGAATATTATCTAAAACGGAAGGGTTATTCGCGTAGTGAAAACACTTGGGAGCCGGTGAAAAATCTATACTGTTCCGACCTGATAGCAAAGTTCGAGGAAATTGAAAAGAAATTAAAGAAGAATATTATCTAAAATGAAAGGGTTATCCGCGTAGTGAAAACACTTGGGAGCCGGTGAAAAATCTATACTGTTCCGACCTAATAGCCAAGTTCGAGGAAATTGAAAAGAAATTAAAGAAGAATATTATCTAAAACGGAAGGGTTATTCGCGTAGTGAAAACACTTGGGAGCCGGTGAAAAATCTATACTGTTCCGACCTGATAGCAAAGTTCGAGGAAATTTAAAAGAAATTAAAGAAGAATATTATCTAAAATGAAAGGGTTATCCGCGTAGTGAAAACACTTGGGAGCCGGTGAAAAATCTATACTGTTCCGACCTAATAGCCAAGTTCGAGGAAATTGAAAAGAAGAAATTTAAAAGAAATTGAAAAGGAGAATTATATTTCTAAGAAGCAATGAAGTGGTATCTAAAACGGAAGGGTTATTCGCGTAGTGAAAACACTTGGGAGCCGGTGAAAAATCTATACTGTTCCGACCTGATAGCAAAGTTCGAGGAAATTTAAAAGAAATTAAAGAAGAATATTATCTAAAATGAAAGGGTTATCCGCGTAGTGAAAACACTTGGGAGCCGGTGAAAAATCTATACTGTTCCGACCTAATAGCCAAGTTCGAGGAAATTGAAAAGAAATTAAAGAAGAATATTATCTAAAATGAAAGGGTTATCCGCGTAGTGAAAACACTTGGGAGCCGGTGAAAAATCTATACTGTTCCGACCTAATAGCCAAGTTCGAGGAAATTGAAAAGAAATTAAAGAAGAATATTATCTAAAACGGAAGGGTTATTCGCGTAGTGAAAACACTTGGGAGCCGGTGAAAAATCTATACTGTTCCGACCTAATAGCCAAGTTCGAAGAGTCGCTGACGAAGAAAAATATGATTTGAAGTTGAAATAACGCCATTATCAATTGGAAATGTAGAAACAAGGTCAAATGCAAAAATAGATAATTAATTAAGAAATAGTTGATAGCTCCGAGAGATGTTGACGGTAGCATCAACAGAAACGGAATGATGTAGCGTCAGCCAACTCAAGGCGTATTGAACAAGGTGGCAGCAGCGTCGACGTCGCGTTGCCTTGCGAAAAATGAGAGCAATCGAGAGAAAGAGAGCGAGAGCGAGAGAGTAATAAACTCAAAGAAATTTGTTCTCGCATGCACATGTATACACACACACATATGCCGTAACAAGGCGTATTTAACCAAGGCGTATTTAATAAGGTGGCAGCGACGTCGACGTCGCCCTCTTTGCTTAACTCTCTCTCTCATTTTCGTAAGCTCTCATTTTTCGTAAGGCAACGCGACGTCGACGCTTCTGCCACCTTATTAAATACGCCTTGGTTAAATACGCCTTGTTACGGCATATGTGTGTGTGTATACATGTGCATGCGAGAACAAATTTCTTTGAGTTTATTACTCTCTCGCTCTCGCTCTCTTTCTCTCGATTGCTCTCATTTTTCGCAAGGCAACGCGACGTCGACGCTGCTGCCACCTTGTTCAATACGCCTTGAGTTGGCTGACGCTACATCATTCCGTTTCTGTTGATGCTACCGTCAACATCTCTCGGAGCTATCAACTATTTCTTAATTAATTATCTATTTTTGCATTTGACCTTGTTTCTACATTTCCAATTGATAATGGCGTTATTTCAACTTCAAATCATATTTTTCTTCGTCAGCGACTCTTCGAACTTGGCTATTAGGTCGGAACAGTATAGATTTTTCACCGGCTCCCAAGTGTTTTCACTACTGCGTGATAACACAGACAATTCCGATCTACTGAGTAATACTCACGTTACATTGAAAACAAAAAACTTTTCAGTTTCCAATCGTTAACGTGGCTAAACTCGGTCGGTAACAGTATTAGATGCTTTCACACGGCTCCGCAAGCGTTTGGTCACAACGCGGATGACCCTATCATTATAGCTGCCATAGGACCGATCGGTCGGAAAATGGGTCTTAGTGCAAAACGCTTCAATGTTCCTCAGTAACTCGGCTCTTGGGATCGGAACAGTATAGATTTTTCACCGGCTCCCAAGTGTTTTCACTACGCGAATAACCCTTTCATTTTAGATAATATTCTTCTTTAATTTCTTTTCAATTTCCTCGAACTTGGCTATTAGGTCGGAACAGTATAGATTTTTCACCGGCTCCCAAGTGTTTTCACTACGCGGATAACCCTTTCATTTTAGATAATATTCTTCTTTAATTTCTTTTAAATTTCCTCGAACTTTGCTATCAGGTCGGAACAGTATAGATTTTTCACCGGCTCCCAAGTGTTTTCACTACGCGAATAACCCTTCCGTTTTAGATAATATTCTTCTTTAATTTCTTTTCAATTTCCTCGAACTTGGCTATTAGGTCGGAACAGTATAGATTTTTCACCGGCTCCCAAGTGTTTTCACTACGCGAATAACCCTTCCGTTTTAGATAATATTCTTCTTTAATTTCTTTTCAATTTCCTCGAACTTGGCTATTAGGTCGGAACAGTATAGACTTTTCACCGGCTCCCAAGTGTTTTCACTACGCGGATAACCCTTTCATTTTAGATAATATTCTTCTTTAATTTCTTTTAAATTTCCTCGAACTTTGCTATCAGGTCGGAACAGTATAGATTTTTCACCGGCTCCCAAGTGTTTTCACTACGCGGATAACCCTTTCTTTTTAGATAATATTCTTCTTTAATTTCTTTTATATTTCTTTTAAATTTCCTCGAACTTTGCTATCAGGTCGGAACAGTATTAGATTTTTCACCGGCTCCCAAGTGTTTTCACTACGCGAATAACCCTTCCGTTTTAGATAATATTCTTCTTTAATTTCTTTTCAATTTCCTCGAACTTGGCTATTAGGTCGGAACAGTACAGATTCTTCACCGGCTCCCAAGTGTTTTCACAGCGCGAATAGCAATTCCATTTCAGATAACATTCCGTTCGACTCTTTACCGTCGTTCGTTTGTCCTCCACTATTTTTCTAAATTTAAGAAATCGCCCTAGAATTGAAATCGCCTTAAAATTTAGAGAAAATTTTTCTGCATTTTAGAAAAGTTAGAAAAAAACTTTTTAAAACTTATAAAAATATTTATATTTCTTTCTAAATTTTAGGGTGAGTTTGTTTTATTGCCTTATTTTAATTTTTAGGGTAATTTCGCCTTTGATTTTAGAAAAAATTTGTTAAAAATTTAGGGTATTTTTTACTAAAATAGAGAAAACGAGAAGGTCAAGCTAACTTCGTCTGTGCCCAAGTTTTTATACCCTTGCAAATGCTGTTTTTGAAATGTCAAAGTTTAAGAACGCTTACATAAAAATCAAAAATTTTTGTAACTAAAACCCATTTTCCGACAAATAAACATCTGATTTCGACCAAATTTCGCGAATCTTTTTGAAAACATATCAAAATAAAAAAAGATAAAATTTAAAACAAAAAAGTTATTCTCACTAAGACTCATTTTCCGACCGATCGGTCCTATGGCAGCCTTTAGATATAGTCATCCGATTTCGACCAAAATTTAAAAATCAGTTTGAAAGCAAAACAACGACCTGAAAAGCTAGATAATATAGATGTTAAATAAACTTAATCAGATCTTCGTGCAATCACATCCTATAGTACCAAAAATGCTATCAAACTCGTACCTGAATTCTGTACCTTATAATAATTGTAATAAATGTTTAAGTTTTTCTTGTGTAAGTCCGTGTGATGTTTTAGAATCTATCTTTAAAATAAAATCAAATGCTACTGGCCTCGATAACATTGTTCCAAAGTTCTTAAACATTTTGCTTCAAAAAGTTCTTAAATACTTAACTCACATTTTTAATACTGCAATTACGACCTCGACGTTTCCAAGCAGGTGGAAAGTTGCTAAAATCTTGCCCATTCCCAAATCGGGTAACAAGTATAGGCCAATTTCCATCCTACCTTTCATCTCAAAATCATTCGAGCTATTGATTTACACCCAAATCAGTAAATTTTTTACAGACAAAAAACTACTGAATGATAAACAGAATGGTTTCCGTAAGTCGCTTAGCTGTACTACGGCAATTCTGAAAGTGGCAGAAGATATTCGAAGAGAGGTTGACAAAAGCCATGCTACCTTCCTAATCCTTCTGGACTGTAGCAAGGCATTTGATACTGTGGATCACATAATTTTATGCACAAAACTAGAAATGCCTTATAATTTTTCCACCACTGCTAAGAAATTAATGAAAACATACCTAACCGGCCGAAGTCAGGAAGTCGTAACCTTTTCGCAGACCTCGACATTCTTAGAAAGTAATCGTGGGGTTCCCCAAGGCTCAGTCCTTGAGCCATTATTATATTTCAATCTATGTAAATGACCTACCAAATGTATTGTCCAAATGTAATGTCCAAATGTATGCTGACCATCTACAAATCTATATGAGTCGTCCGGTTAGTGATGTACCTGAGTGTATAACTGTTTTCAATAGTGAACTAAAATTAGTTGTGAATGGGCTAGAAAAATGGACTCCACATCAACCCGTCTAAGTCCAAGTGCATTGTCATTTTTAAAAATAAGTTTAACACTAGCAACTTGCCAAAACTTCAAATAAATAATTCCCTAATTAAATATGTAGATCGTGCTAAGAACCTAGGAATTATTTTTAATTACAAACTCTCATGGAACGATCACATTAATTGTGCAGTCGGTAAAACTTACAGTCAGCTTCGCCAACTCCGATTTGTTAGTAGTTTCATGCCAATAAAGACAAAGCTCACAATTGCAAAAGCATTTCTAACTCCAGCGTTGTTTTATGGGATGGAAGTTTTTGGAAAGTGTGATGCTGAAAGCAGGCAAAAACTTAACGTGGCTTTTAATAATATTGCCAGATTTGTATTTAACAAGAAGCCTTAAGACCATATCTCGGCATATGCAGCACAAATCTTTGAATTAGACTTAGATTTCTGGATAAAATTAAGAACATTAATAGCAATTCACAAAATAATAGCAACCAGGGAACAAACATATCTCTACGAACTGTTAAGCTTTGCGGCTCTAGAAGAACAAATAACCTAATTACAGTCCGGAATAGACTCGCTTGTTGTGATAACCACTTCTTTGCATGCGCCGTTCGACTCTGGAATATGATGCCGCACAATACAAAAACAATTACGCGTGTACAAACCCCCAAACAAACCTTAACAAACCATCTAAAACAAACATAATTTAGACCTATCACATTTAATAAAAAAAAAAAAAATTTTTTTAAAAATATTAAATTCGAAAAATAATAGTTTATATGTAACGGTTTCAATAACTATATATATATTTAAAAATTTGTATTCGTTTGATAAAATGTTAATTTTTAAGTTAGGTCCAACAACGTCTGAGTTAATATATAATATTGTGTTTTTGTAACTATGTTTACTTTAGCATTAGGAAGAAGTTTAATAAATATTAATAATAATAATCTTGAGACTCCATTTTTGGCAATATTTATTGCATATTGAAGCATTTCTGGGCTGTCTGTGAATAGGACCATATCGTCCGCATACATTAGTATTTTAATGTGCATTTGTCCCATTTGCACTCCACCAGGAAGATCTTCTGCAATATCATTAGCATAGAGTGCGAAAAGCAAAGAACTAAGCAAACACCCTTATTAAACTCCAAGATTCATATCAAACCATAGAGACAGAGTACTGCCATTCCACACTGCCGTTTTATTGTCAGAAAATATGATTTTCAGCATATCTACTGTACACATACAAGTGCTCAGCAGCAGTGCAGTCGACTCACAGGCAGTATCAGCTTGTCGCTGCCCCGATTCGCCAACGTTTCGCCGTGCAAAATGAACTTCTAGTCAGTGGCTACACTCACATAAGCAGTGCCAAAATGTAATTATTTGTTTGTTGATTTAAACCTTTGACTTGAAATAACCCCACAAAAAGAAGTCTGGAGGCGTCAA
Organism: Lordiphosa magnipectinata; assembly: GCA_037044535.1. Classification (NCBI taxonomy): domain Eukaryota; kingdom Metazoa; phylum Arthropoda; class Insecta; order Diptera; family Drosophilidae; genus Lordiphosa; species Lordiphosa magnipectinata. The sequence goes on along the minus strand of JBAMBO010000016.1, from coordinate 1,727 downwards.
AATTACCATTTTATTTTACATCAAATTGCCAGGGAACAATGACCTCAAAAGATCTGTTGTAGCTAGGTTTGTGTGTGGTGGAGCGCCATATTGTTTTGTAGTTGGCATCAAAAAACGGTTACCATCTTCGGAAAAGAACGGCCCAACAACCATTTTAGCACAAGCGACACACCAAACAGTGACTTTTTCATCGTGAAGAGGTAACTCTTCAATCTCTTGAAGTATTCAGTTGCATAAATACGGCAATTTTGTTTGTTTATCGTTCCGTTTAACGTGAAATGAGCTGAATGTAAATTTCAACAATCTGTAAGCGTTTGCGTGGCGTGTACAGTTCCATGGTAAAAATCCATTTGGACTGACGCTTCAAATGCGCTGTGTAACTTGTCGATCTGGCATTGCTGTCAACAGTTATCGTGTTGCCAGATGGATCCCTCGAATATTTCCAACCCTGTACTCTGTGTACAAAAGATAAAAATAAGACAAACATGCAGCAACTAGAATTAATTTTAGCTTAACCACAAAGAGAGCACAATTATCAATCGTGCTGCTACTCATTGGACTGGTGGGGAGGGGAAGAAGAATAAACACTGTCAAAGATAGCAAGCAATGGTGGAAACTCGCTATGGAGATAAATAACCAACAGTACTTTCCAAGAACAGATGTATCGGCAGAAGAATTCGCGCACCACTTCCAAACACTTAATAACGGGTGAAGTTGACAGTGCGGTTGTAGAAACTGTGATCTTTCCGATCCACAAAAAGGGCTGTCATCATGAGGCCAGCAATTATAGAGGAATAGCTATCATGAACTGTGTGGCCAAATTACTGATGGGTATAATTGCCAATAGACTAACAGACTGGGTGCAACGAGAAAAGCTTGTTTGCGAGTATCAAGCAGGATTCCGGCCTGAGTACTCTACTTCGGACAACGTCTACATCTTAAACTGGCTGAAAAAAAGAAAGTATACGCTTACTTCGTAGACTTTACGGCATCGTTTGACAGAGTACCACGGCAATTACTTTTCAACAAATTACATCAATTGGGTATTTCATCAAAAATACAAAATATCCTACAAAATACATATTGCAATACATCATCCTCAGTGTGGACTAGGAGTGAGCTGTCACAATCTTTCCGCACACACTCAGGCGTAAAACAAGGATGTCTTCTTTCCCCATTGTTGTTTATATTATTCCTAAACGATCTTCATGATGAAATTGAAGGAGGACTATGGATCGGTGATATCAACCTCCGAGTACTTTTGTACGCAGACGATATCGTGCTGTTAGCAGACGATATAGACATGATGCAACGAATGATCTACAAGCTCGAGCAGTACTGTAAAAAGTGGAATATGGAGGGTGAATACCAGTAAGTCAAATAATGATGGTATTCAGAAAAGGTGGCCGGCTGTCCCAAAACGAGAAATGGACTTACAACTCGGAACCAATACCGATTGTGTCAGAGTTCACCTACCACCTAACCTTATCCTTCACAAAACATGTTGAGCAGCGAAACAGGTCAGCGAAAAACTGCATTAACAGTACATGGAAAAATTATCTTTGCAATCAACGAGTACCCTTAAGCTCCAAGTTATTCAATGATTTCTTGCTGTGTGCCGTTCCACTCAATTTTATGCAGCACAAATATGGGGATCACAACATTTTGAAGAGGTAAACAAACTTCAGCGATACTTTGTTAAAAGGATTCTTAGGCTGCCGGACAAT
>JBAMBO010000015.1:0-26699 GCA_037044535.1 Lordiphosa magnipectinata | reverse complement strand
TAGGATTATTCTAAATGAGTTCATTTTAATTGTGTAATTTTTGGGACTTGAAGGGCGGTGTCCATGCGTACGGAAACGGCCGCGAAATGAAAAACTCTATATAAAAACGAGAAAGCCAAGCTAACTTCGTCTGTGCCGAAGTTTTTATACCCTTGCCAATGCAAACGTCACAGCTTATGAACGCTTAAATAAAAATTAAAAATTTTTGTCACTAAGCCCCATTTTCCGACAGATAAACATCTGATTTCACCCAATTTCGCGAAAATTTTTGAAAACATATCAAATTAACAATCGCCGAGTTTAAGAAAGATAAAATTGAAAACAAAAAAGTTTTTCTCACTAAGACTCAATTTCCGACCGATCGGTCCTATGGCAGCCTTAAAATATAGTCATCCGATTATGACCAAATTTTTCGAATATATTTAATAGCATATACAATTAGTAATCAGTGAGTTAAGCAACGCTAACATAACAAACAAAAAAAATTTCTTACTAAGACTCATTTTCGACCGATCGGTCATATGGCAACCATAGGATATAGTCACCCGATGTCGATCAACTTTTTCAAATCAGTTTGAAAGCGTTTAATATTAAGAATCACTGACCTTAAGAACGATTTACTTGAAAACAAAAAAGTTTTTCTCACTAAGACCCATTTTCCGACCGATGGTTCCTATGACAGCTATAGGATATAGTCATACGATTTTGACCAAAGTTTGCAAATTTGTTTGAAAGCATATAATAACGAGAAAGCCAAGCTAACTTCGTCTGTGCCGAAGTTTTTATACCCTTGCAAATGCAAACGTCACCGTTTATGAACGCTTGAAAAAAAATCCAAAATTTTTGTAACTAAAACCCATTTTCCGACAGATAAACATCTGATTTCGACCAAATTTCGCGAATCGTTTTGAAAACATCAAATTAACAATCGCCGAGTTTAGGAAAGATAAAATTGAAAACAAAAAAGTTTTTCTCACTATAGGGCGGTATCCACGGGTCGCCAAAAATTTCTTGTGAAAAAGTTGATATTCCGCAGATTCTTAACAGAGTCTGCTAAGCCTATGTTAATAACACGATAACACAATTTACTCTGTCGATAAACGTTTCAAAGAAACCTTGCGCTGCTCTGGCGCTGTTAAATATGCCCGCGAACTTATAAACAAAACCTGGCAGGATTATGATTATAACATAATTAATGTGCTACTTTAATATATTTTTATAATTAAATGAAATTAATAATAAATTAATTGTTATCATTATGACAGTTCGATATAGTTCCGAGCAGCGGCACTTAACGAACACCTCGCACTTGGCTGCCACGGCAAAGATTTCGTGCATCTCGATTGGAAAGTAATTCGCGCATTTCTGGCGATTGGTCAGGTCAGCATGATGATCTTCTGGATGTACAGCAGTACAGCACGTAACTCGAAAATGGTATTGGGCAGCGGTTCCTGGGTGGTCACATAGCACTTGGCCACGTAGTCGGGGCCTTGTCAGGAAAACGTTAAGAAATGGAAGTATTAATAAAGAAGAAGTTTGATTCGTCCATTTCTTACCTTGATATAATTGGAATTGATTGGCACATACTCGTTGCCCGATCCGCTTTTGCTCGGTCACCTTCAGGGGGTCAATTGTGGCCAGCACTTGGCTGTCCACTGAGCTGGGAGCGGGCATTTGGTTTGTGGCCGTTTTACTGTCACGATCATTGAGCACCGGCGGCTGTTCAATAATTTTCCTTCTGGTCTGGCAGCTGTGATCGAAGTCATAGTTGAGGCGAATCAAATCGAACTGATTGAGGGGACTGGAGTGTGGAGTGTTTGAATGCTGGCCAAATAGATTTTAAGCTCCTCGCTTGTGGTTTGTGGTGACAGGAGACGCCACATGATGTTGCAGACTGTGCTCCGGTCCGCCGGTGTTCTCTGGCGGGTTTCCGAGTGTTTCTTATCCGCCAAGTCCCGCACCTAGCTCCTCACTTTCATGGCGTTTATTATATTCAGCTTGCCCGCCATAGAAAGTGCCATTAGGCGACGATTTCTGCAGGAATCTTATTTAGATGCGCTCATTTTCAATTTGGCCATTAAATTTCGCCGCACAAATTAGAATAAAAACCTATTTTGTTCACGTAACGGCAAAGAAGACGCGTTAACAGCACTTAAAGCACTTAACAGCGCTTGAACAAAACGTAAGCATTTTTCGTGATTGGTAGAAACCGAATTTGAAACTGCCACACACAAAAAATCCTTTGCAGTTTTTTATATATAGAGTTTTTCATTGCGCGACCGTTTTCGTACCCACGGACAGCGCCCTTAATATTGGAATACTCATAGTACATATTTTTGCTAAACAATAATAAATGTACAGACAAAATCCTTCTAAATAATTTAGGTAATAGTTTAAGTTTAACATACACATGTTTATGCTAAACAATAATAAATGTAGAAGCAAAATCTTTCTTAACTACGCCGCCTTCATCTTTTCCTTTTCAATTTTCATCGGCAAAGGTGTGATCCTTAATCTGCAGGCCACAACTTCCAACTGTGAAAATAGTCAAATATCCGATTTGTTATTTGTGACAGCACGAGAGAGACTGCCCGGTTTTATAGATGCCGACAGAAGTGAGTTATGTATATCATAAGCCATACTTAAATCTAAATTGAACTTTTCAGAGATACGTATTATGGTCAATCAGTATCAGCAACCGGATAGGGAGAAGGTCAAAGCCATTGAATAGAAACTGGACAAATGTCGCAATCAAGCCAATAATCCAATCCAATCTGTGCGGGAATTGAACAACAAGTTTCAGGACACATTCCTGTCGAATAAATTGAAAAAAAGATTGAGTTTTGCAAAAACCATTAACTTACAATTTAGACGCGTTGTGGCGCTATCTATGGAACTGCAGTAGAGCATCATAAGCACATGTTGGATCAGAGCCATGGTTGTTGGTAATTTGTCAGCGTTTGGTTGTTTTACCAGCTTTATGTAGAGGATGAGAGAGAAAATTTACATAGATATTGCAAATATCCGGGTCAGCTAAGTTATGCCATTAAATTTGATCGTGAAATTCAAATTATAATGAGTTCATGCTGATACTTGATAACGGTAACCCAGAAAGAAAGTTTGCAAAAATTGTAGACAAATTGTAACTCAAATTAGATATGAACTTTGAACAATTGAAAACCAAGGGGGAAAACCCATGAAATTCTGAAACTCGAACTACAGAACGATCGATCCCAAGTTTTCAATTTAATTCATTGCCGAGCCCAGCCTGGAACCTTGTTTCGGTAAAAGGTTCCTTATTGACACCATGGATATTACTTCCATATGCCGAAAGTTAAAAATCTTTTCAAATTAAAGACTTGACACATATATTAAAAAACAGAATTCACAACTTGACTTCATGCCAGCCAATTAATATTCAATTTAAATTTACTTTCCCTCTTTTTCCCTCCCTCTTCGCCCGCTCTCTCCGCTTAAGTCACTGTTAAGTCAGTGTTAAGTCACTGTTAAGTAACTTAAGTCACTGTCAAATAGCTGTTAAGTCACTGTTAAGTCACTGCCAAGTCACTGCTAAGCCACATAACCCACTTCGTGGTCAAATTTTCAAAATTTCTTTCATAGTGCGCGCTTACATAACTAAACGAAGAACTATGCCGAATCTTAGATCACTAGGATAAGCGGTCTTGGCTGTGGGTTGATAACACTAGTTTACAAAATAATACAAATTTTGCGATCTGATAGCGATTTGATAGCAATTCCCTATGTAAATTCCTTCGTGAGTCCAAAAACCTATTCCACAAAATTTTTAGTGTGGCCGTTTTCGAGTAATCGCGAAAAAGCTAGTTTTTTGATTGTGAAGAAAAGTAGCTTTAGAAAAATGTGGCTATCTTCGGCATCAGTTTATTCATTATGAAAACGTAATGTTTTCTTGGAAGTTAATTGAATTCCCTCCCATTCAATCATACACCAATTCTTAATTTGGTACTTGACTTCGAAGTTATAAAGTCTTTTATCGGCAACTTTGAACAAATTAATCATTTTTTCGAAAAACGCTGGATTTGAAGTGCGATTTTCACCACGAAAAAAATTGTGTAAAATTTATTTTATTGCTGGTCACCAAAGACTCATCTATTAATAAAACGCCACATATTTCATTACAATCCATAGAAAAATATAGAAGTTATTGGCATTTAAGTACAAAATGGAAGGTTTCAAGTTCAAGCAAATTGACTCAGTTTGATATTTATACCCTTGCAAAGGGTATTATAATTTTTCCCAGAAGTTTGCAACGCATAGAAATATTAATTTCCGACCCCATAAACTATATATATTCTTGATCAGGGCGGCGAGCTGAGTCGATTGAGCTGTGTCCGTCCGTCTGTCTGTCTGTCCGTCTGTCTGTTTCTATGCAAACTAGTCTCTCAGTTTTAATTTTATCGAGCTGAAATTTAGCACAGAGTCTTCTTTTTACTGCACGTTGCTAATATGTTTTTGCTTGAGAAGGCGGTCACTTCATGCAGGCAGCGCTGCCTGCGCATGCCGCAACTCAATGTTCCTCCGTGAATCAATCTGGACATTATCAAGCTCGACAAATTGAGACTGAACAAATTGACAATGAAACTCCATGTTCCTCCGTGAATCAATCTGGACATTATCAAGCTTCACAAATTGAGACTGAACAAATTGACAATGAAACTCCATGTTCCTCCGTGAATCAATCTGGACATCACCGAAGAGACCACCACCAACCTCGCCTATCTTCACCTCCTCGCCGTGAAGTTCACCAAGGAATGACCCAACACCATCACCACCACCACTTTCACCAATTCCTCGACACAGTCAGTATGACTTTATTAATGATTGTGATTTGAATTATCAGCCGGATTTGATGAATGCGACTTATTTGATTATCGAGCCTGAGCCTGAGCACGAGCCGGAGTTGATTAATGAGACTGATCAAGATGCGCTCAATATATTACAGGATGTTCATGATTTTAAAGACTCGTCCAAACTGTCCATAAGAGATGCTATAATGGAAACGAATCCAGATGGATCAAGGAAAGTGTCAGTGGAGCATTCTGGCACACATCACTTTGTACTGTGTGCCGCACCGAAAACACTTTTATGCAACTGCGGAAAAATTTACTCTTGTTCCCAAACTTACCAAAAACACATCAACCATTCTTCACCAAAGAAGTATGCAACACCACAGGAAGTCTCCAAATGGTGGGATTTCAATGTGGAATGGATTTTGACTAAAAATGAGCCGGCCACAGTTCACGAACGCGGAATGAAGGGAATCCGTAAAGCTGTTAAATCATCTTTGAAAAGAAATTTTAAAGATAGTGTGGTTACCTATGTTAATGGTGGCAGGCTAAATTACCAACTGCCAACTCAAGTTTTGTACAGCAAATGGATACATCAGGCGAATACGGAAGAATACTCCCAAAAATTGTATAAGCGCCATATCAGAGGCAGTTTTCAACAATCTGGCATCCACCAAGCTGAATTTTGACAATACCAATAAGTAATTTTTATTTTTTTTTATTTTTTCATCAGACCATTTTTTTTTTTGACATTTCCATATCGAATGATGGACTAGTTTTAAAAACTGTAGATATAAGAGGTGAACAACTACCATTCTTCAGGTCGAAAACAGACAGGGAAAAAAACATCATAACGAAAAAGTAAATTTCAAAAATTTTAATTTAAATTTCTGAAACACTAAGTTGCTGGCTTTCACACATTTTCAATTTTATATTTCCTAGATTTTGGCAACTCTCGAAAAACATCAAATTGTCCAGCCATAACTCAACATTTGACAATCTAACAAAAAACAATCGAGCTCATGTGTAGGAGGCGGTTTGAGGTGTTAACCTTGAGTGTTTATTAAGAGCGCAATGCCCCAGTATTTATACCAATCTGTTTACATTGATTCCTATGGACTAGGTATGCTAACATGTGTTAGAAGAGATCTTAATGCTAATCTTATGCTAGGCTTAATTACGGTACTTAGGAATATATCTTACTTGCTTTTACTTATATGGGCCAAAGCTTAGATAAGAAGTTTGGCTTTAGAGTAGAGCTTTTGGCTTGAAGCTTTTAAGCTTGAGCTTTGATAATGAAGCTTTGTTAGTTAAATAGTGAGCTTTGTTCTAATGCATAGTGGCTGCCATAAGTTATCCTACATCTCCTTTTTTCGCAAAAAAAGAATAATATATTGTCCTTTTTTTTCAAATGTATTCTTTAATTTATACAGAATTAGACATCTCAGCATAGGCTGGGATTCACGTACCCAAAGGGTTACGCTCTGTAGTCCTAAATATATCTTCATCTCTTTTTTTGATAAGAGATCTTAATATTATTAAAATTTTGTTCTTAGTCTAAAAATTTTACTCTTTCTAGGCTTACAATTTGTGTTTTATTTTTATTATCACTTATAGTTATATTGTTATTTTTCCCTATTCCTACTACCTTTTATTTTCCTAAGTATTGATTCTCTAATTTGTGGCCTGTCTCATTCTTGATCAGAACTAATTGTCCTATTTTGATTGCTACTTCATTTGTTTTTCTATCATAATTTTTCTTTTGTTTTTCCTTGTATCTCTCTAGCATGAGCCTTGCTTTATTTTGTGCTATTTGTAGCTTATATTTAAATTCTTTATTATAATCTTCTAAATTATAAAATGGGTCAACTGTTGTGGATGAAAATGGAAGATCGGTTGGTTGTTAACCAAAGATCAACTCAAAGGGACAATAGCCATGTACTGTAGATGGAGTAGTATTAAAACAATATGTAAAGTATTGAAGATACTCATCCCAATCATATTTGTTTATTGATATGTATGATCTTAAATACTCGTTGAATGTTCTGTGGCTTCGCTCGATTGTTCCTAGTGTTTAATGATGATGGGCAGATGAATTAATTTTGTCAATTTTAAAGTTCTTACATATTTCCGTTACTATTGAGTTCATGTATTCTGTCCCCATGTCTGTGATAAAAGTCAAATGTCAAAATACATTTTTCAAATATTGCTCTTGCAACGGTTTTTGCGCTTTTGCTCGGTATTGGTGCAGTAATAAGGTATTTAGTCAAATCACATATCATTGTGACCGCGTATTCGTTTGCGTTTTCTGTTTTTGGTAATGGACCAATAGTGTCTATTATAACAATGTCAAAAGCTGTTGCCGGCGTTGGTGTCAATGTCATAGGGGTTTTATTATGTTTGGTAATTTTAGCTAGCTTGCATTTTTCACACGATTTTACGTAAGTTGTTACCTGTCTTGTCATATTTTTCCAATAACATTTTCTTTTAATCTTTCTTAACATTCTTGATATTCCACTGTGTCCTCCTGATATTGGATTATCATGGTATCTTTTTAATATAATTTTAATTTCAACATCATTTTCTTTTAAGTTTGTTAATAATGGCAGAATAGTAATTTTTAATTTCTTCAAGTTTTTATTCCCTTTGCTCTTAAATTCGTTTACTGAAACTGTACTGAATAATTCATCTAATAGAGCTATTTTCAATATATAATATCAATGTTTCGTTCACCAGCTTCTTGTTCAAGCCTTGGAAAAATCGATCTAGATCGAGTATTCCATTAATGAATAAATCATTAACTGCAAAAGCTGTTATCCCTGATTTTCCTTTTACTAATGAGCATTTTTGATCATTCAATTTTATTTTAATATGTTTGTTAGCATCACAAACTTTGATTGCCTCGTATTTTGTTTGTATTTTTCTTTTTCGCGTCTGATCTTGTAGTTACTTTTAATATATTATTATTCGATAATTCTTTAATGTCTTTAAATTCAATTCTTGATAAAGCGTCTGCTGTATCATTTTCACGTCCTCTGATTATGGGAATTGTTAAATTTTGGTGGAGATAGTTTGGTCGTAGTGTGAATAGATTTTGATTTTGGGCATAATCAAGTTTACAATTAAAAGTTTTAATGAAGTCAAGTCCAATTATTCCATCACATGGAATCGGAAAGTCATCTTTGAATACTTGAAACTTGTGCTGTATGGAAATGTTTTCGATTTCTAAGTTTAATGAAATTTCTCCTATTGATTGAACACTTTCCTGACATATCCCATTTAAGTCAGTAATCAGTTTACTCTCTTTTATCAAGCATATATCTGCACCTGTGTCTAGAAGAAATTTAAGTAATTTTGTTTTGAGGTTTAAGAAAATGAAACTATTGTTGTTTAGACTTAGGGAGTATATTTTGTGTGTACTTAATTTGAATTCAGAGGACGTTAGGAGTTTTCCTGTTGATTATTTTCAGTTGCAACTCTTATATTGTTATGTCTGTTTTGGTTATTATTGTTTCTATTATTATTATTATTATTATTATTATTATATCCGTTGTTTTGGTTATATCTGGTATTGTTATTATTGTTGTTATATCGGTTGTTGTTATTATTGTTGTTATATCGGTTGTTGTTATAATTGTTGTATCTGTAATTTTCATTGTTTCTGTTATAACTATTGTTATTCCAGTTTCTTTGACCATTATTGTTGTACTGCCATTGATTATATTGCCTGTTGGGGTTGTTGAAGTCTGGTCTCGTAAAGAGGATTGTGTTGTTTTGGCCAGTTGCGTCTGTGCAACTACTGACAAATTTAGAAACAACTTCATTCATGTTACTAAATTACTAAAAAATAAATAATGAAACGTACAGCTGTCGCTTCATGTGGTTCTTTAATGTCATCTAAAAGTTCAAGAATGTCAATAAAACTTTGTAAGTTTTCAGCCTTTCCATCAAAATCGTGAATAAGCCTTGAGGCTGAGCTCAGAAATTCAAGAGGTGTTTGTGGCATATTGTTTTCCTTTGGTTTTTTTTCGATATCAATGGGTAGTTGTTCTTCTTCTTCAAGTCCTAAATCTGCTTCTTCTTCCATAGGTTTAAATTCATAAGTGGCTGGGCTCTCTAGTTGCTTAGGCAAGAATGCTATTATTTGATGTTTATCCGTAATATATTCTAAGTTATTTCTAAAAAGTAAGAAAGTATCATTCGCCTGTAGTTCCTGTAGTGTATTTAACTCAGTATAGTCTGCTCTTAATATTTCTCTAATTTTGTTAAAGTTCTCAAATAATATTTCTAAATGTTTTCCTATAGTTATTGATTTAATTGGTATATTTTTGTTAAGGCATTTGTAAGACTTATAAAAATGTTCTTTGTGAGGTTTGATTTTATTTTGAATAATTGTCCAATCCATATAATATTTAGGAAAAAAGTTTTCAAGAGAAAAAATTTTTGAACTCTTTTTAGTTAAGCCTCAAGCCACTGTGCTAAAACTTTTGAATTATTTTTATTTTGACTTCTAATCACTGTGCAGAAATAATTTTTCAACTCATTTTAGTTAGCCTGCTAACCACTGTGCGTCGATCATTTAGCTCCAAATGCTTCTCAAGCTGGCAGCTCTGTTTAAAAGCTCTTTTTTTGTTTTGTTTTGGTTCCCTTACTGCAATTTTGTGAATGGAAAATTTTTGTTTTGGGTTCCTTAAATTTTGGTTTTTGTTTATGAATCAATTCATTTTAATTTATGTATGTAAGTGTAAGAAGTGTGTATGTACATATGTACATGTGTGTCTATAAGTGTATAATTAATGTATAAGTTCGTTTGTAAGTGTGCTTATGTATAAATATATGTATAAGTGCTTGTATGTGCATCAGTATGTATAAGCTTTTATTTTGTTATGTGCTTTTTTTTATTTTTTTTTGTTTATGATGCGAGGGCGAATATCGCCGTACCGCTAAGTTGCCGTTAGGCACTCTTATTTATTTTTGTTTTGTGTTATTGTTGTTGTTGCTTCAAAAAATATTAATGGATGAAGTGATATATAACGCGCAACACTTTATTCTGGTTTTCTCAATTTGCCAAATCCACTCAATCGACCCACCGATTACATATGCTACAATATGTAACAGGTCAACTATGAATTTCGCTCAACACATTGATCATTGCATTAATGAAATCGAAAAGCAAGAAAAATTAGCAAATGTTATTTGCGTGGTAACTGATAGATCTAAAAAAAATCAAAAAATGTCCCCCAATCCTGTATTGTCACACGCATCTTGTAAATAGAGTGAATCAATACTTTATTTCATCATGTAGAAATGCAGTCCATATGATAGAAGAGCACATTCTAACAAAAGAAAATTACGTCCAAAAATTTAAAGAATCTCGAGATGAGTTGCCAACCCAAATAGATGAAGCTAAAGATGTAGAACAAACAACATCGGAATATTTAAAAACGCTTTGTGATGTGATGAAAAAATTCTTCAACAGCAAACCAAATGACTCGCTCCGTATCAAAAACTTTGCAAATGATGCTCTCGAGGAAATGTTCAAAATTTGCCACTTTAATATCAACTTCTTGCTGAAGCATCCCTTTGTCACCAATAATATGTCTAAAGAAACGTTGAAGTTCACACCAATGTATCTTTGCTTCACACTAATGGTATGGTGTATGTATAACTATAAAGAAACGCACGTTTAACATTACTTTGTAAGTGTTGTTTGTCTTTTTATTTAAATTTACCATTATTCTAATTGAATTTGTTTTTTTTTGTATTTCACAGAAAGTTGCATTTCTTAGTGGAGTGCCGTTGTCTCACGATCAAGATTAGCCCCGCCCTTGTCCTTTTATTAACGGCTGCCAGACTGGGGGGCTAAACTGGAGCTTGGATTCAGTTCTCGGCTCAGTCCTCGATCAGGAGATCGTTTCATTTAAAAATAAGTAAGCATTTTGAGGTTTTTTTGTTGTATGTTTATTGAATATACTGATACTTATTGATTTCTTTACTTTCTTTTTTGTATATTTCACAGATTTTGTATACATTTGGCAAATGTTTGAATTGGTGGATCTTTGAGTTGGATAAATGTTGGAGTTGCATTTCTTAGTGGAGTGCCGTTGTCTCACGATCGAGATTAGCCCCGCCCTTGTCCTTTTAATAACGGCTGCCAGACTGGGGGGCTCAACTGGAGCTTGGATTCAGTTCTCGGCTCAGTCCTCGATCAGGAGATCGTTTCATTTAAAAATAAGTAAGTATTTTTATGTTTTTTGTTGTATTTTTATTAAATATACTGATACTAATTGATTTCTTTCCTTTCTTTTTTGATAATTTCACAGATTTTGTATACATTTGCCAAATGTTTGAATTGGTGGAGTTGCATTTCTTAGTGGAGTGCCGTTGTCTCACGATCGAGATTAGCCCCGCCCTTGTCCTGGTATTAACGGCTGCCAGACTGGGGGGCTAAACTGGAGCTTGGATTCAGTTCTCGGCTGTCCTCGATCAGGAGATCGTTTCATTTAAAAATAAGTAAGCATTTTGAGGTTTTTTTGTTGTATGTTTATTGAATATACTGATACTTATTGATTTCTTTACTTTCTTTTTTGTATATTTCACAGATTTTGTATACATTTGGCAAATGTTTGAATTGGTGGATCTTTGAGTTGGATAAATGTTGGAGTTGCATTTCTTAGTGGAGTGCCGTTGTCTCACGATCGAGATTAGCCCCGCCCTTGTCCTTTTAATAACGGCTGCCAGACTGGGGGGCTCAACTGGAGCTTGGATTCAGTTCTCGGCTCAGTCCTCGATCAGGAGATCGTTTCATTTAAAAATAAGTAAGCATTTTGATGTTTTTTTGTTGTATGTTTATTGAATATACTGATACTTATTGATTTCTATACTTTCTTTTTTGTATATTTCACAGGCATACACACTTACAATAGCTTGCGAAATTGTCTTCTGCAGTTTTTTTACGCGTGCTCATTTTCATTGCTGTCGCAGCATTTGCTGTATTTGGTGGTGACGAGGAGGAGGAGAGAAATGTTTCCCAATATTTCACGTCAGCTGGTGAAAGCAAATCGCTCTAAAGCACTGGAGCAAAAGAGTTTCTTAAACTTAGTTTTACTTTAAAATCGTCCAAAATCTTTGCCAAATAAATAATTTAAGTAATAGTTTAAGTTTTAAGGGCGGTATCCACGGGTCGCCAAAAAATTTCTTGTGAAAAAGTTGATATTCCGCAGATTCTTAACAGAGTCTGCTAAGCCTATGTTAATAACACGATAACACAATTTACTCTGTCGATAAACGTTTCAAAGAAACCTTGCGCTGCTCTGGCGCTGTTAAATATGCCCGCGAACTTATAAACAACAACACCTTGCAGGATTATGAATATTATTTTTATTATTAAATGAAATTAATAAAAAATTAATTGTTCTTATCATTATGACTTTTGACAATCTGCAGTATTTTCTTTAAAATTGTGTCTGGCACAATCAATGGCATTAAATGCAGTTCGATGTAGTCCCGAGCAGCGGCACTTAACGAACACCTCGCCCTTGGCTGCCACGGCAAAAATTTCGTTCATCTCGATTGGAAAGTAATTCGCGCATTTCTGGCGATTGGTCAGGTCAGCATGATGATCTTCTGGATGTACAGCAGTACAGCACGTAACTCGAAAATGGTATTGGGCAGCGGTCCCTGGGTGGTCACATAGCACTTGGCCACGTAGTCGGGGCCTTGTCAGGAAAACGTTAAGAAATGGAAGTATTAATATAGAAGAAGTTTGATTAGTCCATTTCTTACCTTGATATAATTGGAATTGATTGGCACATACTCGTTGCCCGATCCGCTTTTGCTCGGTCACCTTCAGGGGGTCAATTGTGACCAGCACTTGGCTGTCCACTGAACTGGGAGCGGGCATTTGGTTTGTGGCCGTTTCACTGTCGCGATCATTGAGCACCGGCGGCTGTTCAATAATTTTCCTTCTGGTCTGGTAGCTGTGATCGAAGTCATAGTTGAGGCGAATCAAATCGAACTGATTGAGGGGACTGGAGTGTGGAGTGTTTGAATGCTGGCCAAATAGATTTTAAGCTCCTCGCTGTTGGTTTGTGGAGACAGGAGACGCCACATGATGTTGCAGACCGTGCTCCGGTCCGCCGGTGTTCTCTGGCGGGTTTCCGAGTGTTTCTTAGCCGCCAAGTCCAGCACCTCGCTCCTCACTTTCACGGCGTATATTAAATTTAGTATATATATTCTTGATCAGCATCAACAGCCGATTCGATATAGCCATGTCCGTCTGTCCGTCCGTCCGTCTGTCGAACGAAGAGATCTCAGAGATGGTAAGAGATAGAGGTTTGACATGTATGGGGCATATATTTCTTATACTTGCAGGCAGATCAAGTTTATTTTCAATTTTTGCCACGCTCCCTCCCGCCCCCGCAATTTGGAAAAAACGTCATATCTCCTACAGTTTAAGATAGATCGTTCGTACCTTCTAGAGATACCTTGTAAACAAAATTATTTATCGATTTGCTGAAGGAATGATAAAGATCGGATGAACGATACTCAAGTTATGAGCAAAAAACGGCCAGTAAACACCCACCACCCCCCACCCATCACCACAGCATTCTATTGAACGGCAATCTTAGTGAGAGAGAGAGAAAGAGACAGAGAGAGTGAAACTTAGAGATGAGCGAGTATAGCTCGTGAGCAAATGCGAGCTGCGACGTTAAGGGTACAGAGTATGTTATAGTCGGGCTTGACCGACTTTCTTTCTTGTTTTTAAACAGAGTTTTTCATTTCGCGGCCGTTTTCGTAGCCATGGACAGCGCCCTTAAGACTCATTTTCCGACCGATCAGTCCTATCGCAGCCTTAAGAAATAGGCATCCGATGTTGACCAAATTTTGCGAATATATTTGAAAGCATATACAATTAGTAATCTGTGAGTTTAACGACGATAGCATAAAAAACAAAACAAATTTCTTACTAAGACTCATATTCGACCGATCGGTCCTATGGCAACCATAAGATATAGTCCGTTGTCGATCAACTTTTTTAAATTAGTTTGAAAGCGTTTAATATTAATAATCCCGACCTTAAGAACGATTTACTTAAAAACAAAAAAGTTTTTTTCACAAAGACCCATTTTCCCACCGATCGGTCCTATGGCAGCTATAAGATATAGTCATCCGCTTTTGACCCAAATTTGCAAGTCTGTTTGAAAGCATATAATATTAATAATAGCCGAGCTTGAGGACGCTAACAGTGAAAACAAAAAAGTTTTTCTCACTAAGACCCATTTTTCGACCGATGGTTCCTACGACAGCTATAAGATATAGTCATCCAATCTTGACCAAAATTTGCAAATCTGTTTGAAAGCATAGAATATTAATAATGACTGAATTTAAGGACGCTAACATAGAAAACAAAAAAGTTTTTCTCACTAAGACCCATTTTTTGACCAATGGTTCCTATGGCAGCTATAAGATATAGTCATCCGATCCGGTCCGTTCCGACATATTAGCAGTGTGCAGTAAAAAGAAGACTCTGTGCAAAATTTCAGTTCGATAGCTTTAAAACTGAGAGACTAGTTTGCGTAGAAACAGACAGACAGACGGACGGACGGACAGACGGACGGACAACGCTCAATCGACTCAGCTCGTCGCCCTGATCAAGAATATATATAGTTTATGGGGTCGGAAATGAATATTTCTATGCGTTGCAAACTTCTGGGCAAAATTATAATACCCTTTGACAGGGTATAAAAACTGCTAAGAAATTTTTTCGTGTGGCCGTTTCATATTCAGTTTCTACCAATCGCGAAAAATGCTTACGTTTTCCACTACGTTGTGTTCAAAGTTAACATCGCCTTTAAGTGCTGCTAACGCCTCTTTTTTGCCGTGACGTGAGCAAAATAGGTATCGATTCTAATTTGTGCTGCCACATTGGAAGGCCAAATTGAAAATGAGCGCATTTTAAAAATATTCCTGCAGAAAGCGTCGTTTAATGTCACTTTCTATGGCGGGCAAGCTGAATTTAATAAACGTAGTAAAAGTGAAGAGCGAGGTGCGGGACTTGGCGGATAAGAAACACTCGGAAACCCGCCAGAGAACACCGGACACCAACATAATGGAACGTCTCCTGTCACCACAAACCACAAGCGAGGAGCTTAAAGTCTATTTGGCCAGCATTCAAACACTTCACACTCCAGTCCCCTCAATCAGTTCGATTTGATTCGCCTCAACTATGTCTTCGATCACAGCTACCAGACCAAAAGGAAAATCATTGAACAGCCGCCGGTGCTCAATGATCGCGACAGTAAAACGGCCACAAACCAAATGCCCGCTCCCAGTTCAGTGGACAGCGAACTGCTAGCCTCCTATCAAGCGGTAGTATAGCGGATAGTGCAGCCTCAATTGACCCCTTAAAGGTGACCGAGCAAAAGCGGATCGGACAACGAGAATGTGCCCTACATCAATGCCAATTATATTATATCAAGGTAAGCAATGGGCGAACCAAACTTCAACTTTATAAATCAATTCCATTTCTTAACGTTTCCCTGACAGGGCCCCGACTACGTGGCCATGTGCTATGTGACCACCCAGGGACCTCTGCCCAATACCTTTTTCGAGTTCAGCGGAGCTATATAGACCGCCAAGTCACACATGCTACAGCAGTACATCCAGAAGATCATCATGCTGACCTGACCTGGCTGAACTTTACGGAGGCAAATTGCCAGAAATGCGCGAATTACTTTCCAATCGAGATGAACGAAATCTTTGCCGTGGCAGCCAAGTGCGAGGTGTCCGTTAAGTGCCGCTGCTCGGAACTATATCGAACTGTCATAATGATAACAATTAATTTGTTATTAATTTCATTTAATAATAAAAATATATTAAAATAGCACATTAAATATGTTATATTCATAATCCCGCAAGGTGTTGTTGTTTATAAGTTCGCGGGCATATTTAACAGCGCCAGAGCAGCGCAAGGTTTCTTTAAAAACGTTTATCGACAGAGTAAATTGTGTTATCGTGTTATTAACATAGGCTTAGCAGACTCTGTTAAGAATCTGCGGAATATCAACTTTTTCACAAGAAATTTTTTGGCGACCCGTGGATACCGCCCTTTAACGTTATAACGTTTTTTATACCCTTGTACCCCTGTAACGCATAGAAGGAAGCATCTCCGACCACATAAAGTATATATATTCTTGATCAGCATGACGAGCTGAGTTGAAATAGCCATGTCCGTCTGTCCGTCTGTTTCTATGCTATCTCCTCCGTCAGTTTTAAAGCTATCTTAACCAAACTGTGTACGAAGTCTTTTGGTACAAATACGCTGCACATTTGTCGGAACCGGCCAGATCGGATGACTATAGCATATACCTGCCATAGGAACCATCGGTCGAAAATGTTGTTTTAGTGATAAAAACTATTTTGTCTTCAACGCAATCGTCCCCAAAACTCGTATTTATAAGTTTTCTATGCTTTCACATAGTTCCACCAAGTTTAATAGGTCAACTACATATATAGTATAGCTGGCATTGAAATTGGGTGTAGAAAATGTATATGGGAGGCCTTGTCAAAAATGTGTACATTTGACCGAGTGTACATATTTGTGTCAGTGGAATCAGGCTACTAATTTATATAAATCATACTAGGTACAAGGGTATAAAAACTTCGGTCGAGCCGAAGTTAGCTTTCCTGTATTATTTTTTTTCTCATAACTTGTGTATCGTTCATCCGATCTTTGTCATTCCTTCAGCAAATCGATAAATAATTGGATTACTAGATATCTCTAGAAGGTACGAACAATCTATCATCAAAACTGTGGAAGATATGAGGTTTTTTACAATTTGCGGTGGCGGGAGGGGGTGTGGCAAAAATTATAAATAAACTTGTTCTGCCTGCAAGTATAAGAAATATATGTCCCATACATGTCAACCTATATCTCTTGCCATCTCTGAGATCTCTTTGTTCATACGGACGGACGGACAGACAGACCGACGGTCATGGCTATATCGACTCGGCTGTTGATGATTGCTTATACCAGGCATGCCCAAAAGCAGCATTCGACAGAGCACTCACCAATACTCACAAAGATAAGCACCAATACCAATAATAAAATTGTTGTTGGTCAGTTTGCTTGCGCTCGCAAACACCAATCAAATAAGAGAACCAAACCGGTTTTTGTTCTACGCGTCGCATACACACGAAATCGTTAGCGTGGGTGTCGTTTTGTATGCCTCGCGCCCTGCATATATACGATCATTGATTCCCTATATTTGGTGCAATTACAATAACAAAACGTACCCAAAGAGCATACGGCTGGGCATCGCTGGCTAATACCAACAAAGGTTAAAAGGCTAAAGGAGCATCACTGGGCGGTGAGAGCTGCACAACGTCGCTGATGCGTGACAACGATGATTAGAGTGGCCAAAGCTGCCACAATGGCAGCTATTGCTGAGTTTGGGGCTAAAATTAAATTTTGGAATGAAAATCTTTTAAAACGTTTATTTATATAAATTATGCCGGGTGTGGCGTACCAGTTGTATGTGTGGCTCCTGGTGCGGGAGGTTATTTGTGGGATCGATCCCGCCTCGGGCCATCTAACAAAAAAAGTTTTTTCTTTCTTTAGAAAAAAGCTTTTACACACCCGATCACCTTCACCAGCTACTGGCGCCAGCTGTGAATTAACCAGCCATGAAAAAGCAAAAATTCTCTAACTACTGCCGTTCGGATTTGGCGTTAAACTGTCCCTTTCTCTTGTGCGAAAAATTATAAGCACACACGCCATGAGATTGACAGAAGCTTGGCCCTGGCCCTCCTGGAGGTGCTGTTTGAGCTAATTTTACATTTTACATATAAATTATGCCAGCTACAAGGGTGTATAAACTTCAGTCGAGCCGAAGTTAGCTTTCCTCTAGTCGTGTGTGTTACACCTCTTATATCTCTTAAACGGCTGGACGGATTTTTTAGATCTTTGATGTGTTGGATTTGTTTCCGCACCGAATAGCAGAATTGCAATTAAAAAAAAAGACAATCGGTCCAAAAAAAATCTAAAAAATTTCAAAATGTTATTAGTTTAGATTTTCTTCAAGATTTAGTAGTTGGCAGTTGACGACGGGTAAATAGGACACTTAGGTCAAACGGTCAAAAATATTCAATTCGATTGGTCTCAATCATTACAGATTAAACGGTCAACCTGTCCATTAGTTTGTTTTGTGCGAACATTTTTATAAAAAAAGCTGCAACACAGAAGATTTAATCTATCCCAACAAAGTCGTAATGCTATTAGACTTCGAAACATTACGAATCAACCCAATGAGAAGGACGAGAAATCGCACGAGAGGAGCACCGCGTTAGTATGTCCCGAATTCGTGTTTCGCAAACACAAGAGCAAAGAGAGACAACCCATGAATCGAATCAGTTGGCAATGAGAAATCGTCGAGCACATCTCACAGATCAACAACGAAAGAATTTTTGACGCGCAAGAAGAAATGCTTCAAGTGTTGATTTGAATCGAGCAGCGTTCCTAGACGATTGCATAATGGATTACAGTTCGTATCCTTTCGTTCACTTTAGTCCAATGGAAGTTTGCTGGAGAAACGCCTGGACTGTGTTGCCTTAATGGCAAAGTGAAAATGTCAGTATTGACTCCGCCACCTGAGCCACTGCATTCATTACTTTGAGGCGACACACCAGTATCACGACATTTTCTAGCAAATACTCCAAAATACAATGGCTGTTTTCAAATGACTTTATATGGATCAGAAATTATCCAAGAACACGGATTTAATCCGATATTCAAGACTCAAAGCCAGATTCACCATCGAATTGGATCATTGCAACCTGTTGAAGATGAACAGCAAAAATTCTTTCAAATATACTTTATGGGCAATAAAGAGGATCAACTTAATCGGCGACAAGAGATCCACACAGCAATGAAAAGAGTAATTCTTCATGATCAGCAGCAACTACTTCATGAACATCATGCATTAGTCAGGCTGTTCAAGACTGCGCTGGAGATAAATGATGACTACAAATTCGTGGTCAGCGCGGATAAACGACCAGCTGGAACACACGATCGCAGATTTAATGCTCCCATTTTGTAAATTTCGCGATTTTTTGATTTAGGCTTCTAACTTACCCGTCTATATACCCATCTTTTTACACTTCTATTTAACCGTCTGTTTACCCGTCTATTTAACCGTCTTTAAGACAATCTAAACTGATACTTGAATTTTGCAAATATCTAGATTTTTTGGAATATATGAGTCTTTATTCTATGGAAATGAAGAGAATTATTTAAGAAATGAAGAGAGATAACTAGAAAATCTAAAGAAATAAAGAGAACTTAAAAGTCTACCGATGTGCTCTTTGAGTTTAAACGAATTCAATTTCCGATATGGCCACCATGACGATTAACAAATCACCAGGCCAATCCTTGAGTGTTGGTGGTCTGAATCAAGAAAATGCATGTTTTACTCATGGACAATTGTACGTGGCATGTTCACGTGTCGGCAAACCATCCGTTCTATTTGTTCTGGCGCCTGATAACAAAACGAATAATGTCGTATCCCTGTCGTTCGGAAGGTCGCCGGTCGGCTGGAGAATGTCAGCCGGATTTTGACTACGGCTGCCGGCCACCATACCAGATTTTATATGGGATGTCATCAAATCCAGAAGCAACTGTCAGGCGTCCAACAAAGTGTCCAACCGACCGGCTGGCTTATGGCAGGCGGTACAGACCATACATCGGCCAGACGGTTGTATCAAACAAAAGACCACAAGAAATATACGTTTTTTTTTCTATTTCAAATACATTTGTTTCTACACTCAGAGAAAAAATAGAGAAAGTACGGTAAGAGTGAAAATTCTTGATCCAAGAGCGAAATTCTTGATTCAAGAGTGAATATTTGATCCCGACATTCCTGATTCAAGAGTTTCAGCTCTTGATCCAAGTATGAATAATTATTGGTTCAAGAGTTTCAGTACTTGATCCAAGAACGAATAATTCTCAAAATAAAAAAATTAAAAATAATATTTGGGGTGGGGGGTGGTAGAGACACTACCGACCCGACCTGACCGACGTGGTCCGCGTCTCGTCCCCCTCCCCCGGTCCCACGCACCATTATCAACCACACCAACCCCAACCACCACCACCCACCAAATTTTGTTTTAAACTGTGATTGATTTTGAGATAACTACATAGATTTTTTTTTTTTGTGTACTCTTCTGGGACTTGAACACGGTACCTCGAAAGACTGAAACACACACAGGCGACGGACAGTTTAACGAGCTCAGCTAACTTCCTTAAGCTAGAAGACGCGACGAAATCACACTTATAAATAAACGCAGTTGCCGTTCGTACGCATCGCACAACAACAAACTGCGCATGCGCTCTCAGTCTCTGCGCTCTCATTCTCTCAACGACCAACTGCGCATGCGCCCTCACTCTCTGCGAGGGCAAAGTTAAGTTGCCCTCACCCCCCTTGCCTATAAAAAACCAAATTGAGAACGTTTAGAACGAATTTATCTCGATTCCAAGAGCGAAATTCTTGAAAGTTCAAGAGCGACTAATTTTTTTTTCAAGAGCGTTCGTACTCAAATTATTCGTTCTAGTTTTTTCTTAGTGAATACACTACCACCATAACATACATTAATTATTTTGACTTTTCTACTTCTTTTATATGTGTTTGTATGTATGTATTTCGATAATTTTTTATTCTCAGTACCAAAGGTACACAGAGTATATTAAGTTTGTGCAAAAGTATGTAACAGCCAGAAGGAATCATCTCCGACCCTATATAGTATATTTATTCTTGATCAGCATCAACAGCCGAGTCGATATAGCCATGTCCGTTTGTCTGTTCGTCTGTCTGTCTGTCCGTCTGTCTGTATGAACGCGTCGATCTCAGAGACTATAAGAGATAGAGACACAAATATGCATGCACATAGGTGTATACCGTACCCAGATCAAGTATGTTTCAGATTTTAAAAATATCCCCCCCCCCCTCCCCCCTTAAACCGCAAAAAACTGTCACAGCCACAATTTTAAAGTTAGAACCTCGTGGCTTAATATATATTATCCTAGGCCTTATATCTAACTACTCTCCAAAGGAAAATAAGATACGAGCAAAAACACAAAAGTTATAAACGAAACAATTTTGGAGCGCGGGGCGGCCACTGCATGCAGGCAGCAGCCCAGTCGGACTTTGCAGCATGTGTTTACCAAAATAAGTACATTTGGTGGCATGAAATTTCACGAAAATAGTCACTACAGTTTATTTTTCACCATGACAAACTCACACGTTGTTTTCTCAGCTATTCGTAAGGCTAAGATTCAGCATATCGTGAAACGGTTCAAACTCTCTCTTGTGGAGATCGAACAAGAAGTAGAAAAACGAAAATAGCCCCGAACGCTTGATGAGCGTTGACCAAACGAGAGAGAGAAAACGAAAAAAATTATGAAGTCAGTTCGATTTCGGCTTTTGCAGAAAAAAGATGTGTTAACCGTGAATATTAATAATAATTTTAAAGTTAAAAATGCGCAATATATTCTTGGTGAGTATCCAATTTAATAACATCTAGGGATTTTATAGCATTTATGTATTTGTTACGGAACTGCCTTTTCCCGAAGGGCTAAGCCGGCTGGCTCAACGGTTGCCAGGGGTGGTCCCATCCCTATGCCCTACAGCCCGAACAATGCCCCCATCCAAACGATTCCTACATTTAACATCACTAACCAACATTTTCCACATTACTAACAGAAACTACAAAAAGGCAAACAACATTACTACATAAACAACTAATCCTTCTCTTCCAGAATAGGTCTCCTTATCGGAGCCCTGGCGTTCCCACCCTACCTGCAGCGGACCTATCCTCCAGCTGCCCATGAACGCTGGCTTCTCCTACATGACTTACTTCAGCCCACGGCGGCAACCACAATCCTTCCTTCCCCGCCCATTAATCTTTAGCACTCCATCGGGATTCAATACATATAGTAATTATTAACAAATTCCACAAATTTACGATGTGACATTATTTACTTAATTTAACATTTTTTTTTGCTTCATACAGATAGATTCGTTGCAACGACTAGACGCAATCGCCGCTCGCTGTGCATATGGGCCTTCAATCGACGGGAATTTAGCAAACCAATCCGATACTCCACACATTCGAGGGATACGCGGAAACAACAAAAGGGGTTTTTAGTGCGGGAGTTTTGGCGTGGAATTTGTGGCAAACGCCGCTTAAATTACCCTACCTACCTAAAGAGCTCTCTATGCAGGGACCAGGAGCGATCACAATTTTGGTGATATTTAAATTATGTTTTGCTTTCCCCCTTTTTTACACGCTCCTTTTTTCTTGTTTCTTTCTTCCCCTTTTCCTGCGCTTACAGATAAGAAGAGTCTGCCGACCGATATGGCTCCGTATGCTCACGAAGGACGAATATTGACTTTAGACATAAATATAAAAGACAAGGAACTGAGGAATTCACACTATCACGTTTACATGGAATATATAATATATATATATAAAGGTAGTTTTTTTTCCTTTTTTTTTTTACGCGGTTTAATACAGTAAATAAATATGCCTCCCCTGGAAGGCTTCAAAAAACAAAGACCGCTGCTCTCGTCTTTATGTATGTTTGGCTCATTTGGCCAATATCAAAAGATAATTCGTATAATGGAGTGTAGTTGGAACGGACTCACATTTAGCTGACTTTCTGCTCCAACGGACCATACAATCACGTCTCCATAGAATGACGCCACCGGGAGGTTGAAATCTTGACGAACCGGCATCCAGGATGGTGGACAGAGAGCGCTACGAGTATCTTGTGGGTCTCCACTGCAGTAGAACAGAATCCCTCCTGGGCGAACCGGACACCCTCCGTTGAGCCAAGTCCCGCTTCAAACAATTCCCGGCACATAGACGGAATAAATGCCGTGGCCGGCCCGATCCAGCGCTTCGATCACGCTACACAAGTAAAAAAATTAGACCTTAAATTAGTCTGCTATCCACGCAAACTCCATGGCCACCATCACTCACGTATAGTTTCGCCAAATTTTAATTATTTGTCGGTTCACTAATTTAAACTTCGCTATTCTCACGCACATGCATATGTGTGGTCTTATAAAAGATTTTTTTTTTTCTGGGACACTGCCTACTCCACCGGCTTTACTTTTGCTTCTCACGCGCTACTGGCCAGCGGCCCCCTTTAAAGGCTTGTTCTAATTCCCAAATTTTCCCTGCACCTGACCTACCTCAAAGTCATCAAGATCGGGTCAATGGCCTTTTTAAAATGTTCTAATACCAAGTGGGTGGGAAGAGAGAGCGAAACGGTTCTAAGCTTCCCCAACCTTCCATAGGATTCCTCTAGAGGGCGCCACTTTCCCCCAGTCTAGTGACAGCGTTGCCACCCCATGGAAATTTGACCACAACAAACCGCATATCGCTATCGATAACCATCATCTTCCTTGTTTATTTATAGACCGAATGACAAATGTAACATATTATATCTATCATTAATTAACCAAAATTCTATTGATAAATTGTGTACTTAAAACAGGTCACTTGTTTAAAAGCTACAAACAACTACACATTTAAAGGCAAAATCGCTAACTATCATGGCTAACATCAGCAACCAAAGCCAACATGAAAGGCACCATGGCGAACATCAATAATATTAATAGAAGTAGACAAAAATTGTTATTGGTTTAAATATAAAACAAAAATTGCAAATAAACTCCAATCTATATAATTTAATTTTCGGGTGACATTTCATAGAAAAGTCAGGTGTTCCTCAGCCAACGTC
Organism: Lordiphosa magnipectinata; assembly: GCA_037044535.1. Lineage (NCBI taxonomy): Eukaryota > Metazoa > Arthropoda > Insecta > Diptera > Drosophilidae > Lordiphosa > Lordiphosa magnipectinata. The sequence goes on along the minus strand of JBAMBO010000015.1, from coordinate 3,068 downwards.
TCAACTCTTCCTACCTACGATATATAAAGTTGGTACATCTGAAGTACTGAGTTTGTAGAGAGAAGAGCAGAACCCGAAGGCTGCCGCGTGACGTTATCCAAACGGTTAACGGTTAAAACAACAACCCCTGAGTTTTACGGCGTTGCTTAACAAAAGCGAATGGGAACTTTCAGGTTTCTCATGCCTACTGACGTGAGAAGTAGGCATGAAATTCGTACTTCTGGCATGCATACAAGTCCGAATGGGAGGCTGCGTGTGAGCGTGTGTGTGTGTGCACTCAGAGAAAAAATAGAGAATTTCGCTCTTGAATCAAGAGCATTCGTTCTCAAAAGTACGGTGAGAGTGAAAATTCTTGATCCAAGAGCGAAATTCTTGATTCAAGAGTGAATTTTTGATCCCGACATTCCTGATTCAAGAGTTTCAGCTCTTGATCCAAGTATGAATAATTATTGATTCAAGAGTTTCAGTACTTGATCCAAGAACGAATAATTCTCAAAATAAAAAAATTCAAAAGAATATTTGGGGTGGGGGGGTGTGGTAGAGACACTACCGACCCGAACCGACCGACGTTATCCATCTCCCTCCCCACTCACCATTATCAACCAATCCAACCCCAACCACCATCCACCAAACTTTGTTTTAAACTGTGATTGATTTTGAGATAGCCCCACACAGTTTTTTTTTTTTTTTTGCTTACTTTTCTGGGACTTGAACACGGTACCTTGAAAGACTGAAACATACACAGGCGACGGGCAGCTTTCGAGCTCAGCTAACTTCCCTAAGCTAGAAGACGCGACGAAATCACACTTATAAATAAACGCAGTTGCCTTTCGTCGCACAACAACAAACTGCGCATGCGCTCTCACTCTCTGCGCTCTCATTCTCTCAACGACCAACTGCGCATGCGCCCTCACTCTCTGCGAGAGCGACTCCAACGCTACTCTCTCAAAGTTAAGTTGCCCTCACCCCCCTTGCCTATAAAAAACCAAATTGAGAACGTTTAGAACGAATTTATCTCGATTCCAAGAGCGAAATTCTTGAAAATTCAAGAGCGACTAATTTTTTTTTCAAGAGCGTTCGTACTCAAATTATTCGTTCTAGTTTTTTCTTAGTGTGTGTGTTTGCGTTTGTGTATGTTTGTGTGTTTGAATGTGTGTCTCAATTGAACAGGGTATTTTGCAGTCGGGAAACTCGACTACAGCGCTCTTACTTGTTTAATGTTAGGAACATTAACATTTCTACTATAGCTGCGTCCACGTTCAAGTTCAATTATCGGCAAACGCTCGTTGAATAAAATATAAAAAAAGCATTTGTTGGCCGAGAGGGGGAGCGGGCAAAAAGTCGCGACCACTTTGAGCGCTGGTTCTGCCAACTCGTTTTTTCCTATTTACACGATGAATATCGATAAGTTTCTATATCGATAAGACATTTTGATAACAAAATCAGCTGACACAACAAATGGCTGTAATAGAAGGATAATTCAGTTGAATATTGTTAATTTATTTCAACAAAGTTTTTCATACTCATTCCAACAAGTGCAGGTAGAAAGCGACGCACCAGCGGCGCGCAACCTAAAAATTAGCTACTCCATCTACATTATAGATGCTCTTCATATTATATGTATTATACTTCCTAGACCTAAACCAATGCTATCTTATATATATATCCATATTCCATAGATCTAAGTTTTATATATCGGCATGCGCATGGCGCGCCTAGTCCGCAGACATAAGTATTAAGTTTGTTGAATTGCAGCATGTGCAAAAAGCGCCACACCGCCACATAGGTTTATCATTTTAAGCTTCAATTTCGCTCGCCAACAAACGATAGGTTTCCACGATCAGGTTTCCAATCCATTGCTATCGATTACACCGGCTGCTACGATAAGCTGCCATCGCTGCCGCTGGCGACTGAGCCAGCAGCCTATACAAGCAGCGTACCAACGCAAAATGAGTCACTTAGTGCGCGGCATTGGTCGAGTAAGCATCTTGGGAAAATTGAATTAATTCTCTTTCTAGCAGCAGTAGTTCCCAATCAAAGGGACCAATGGTGCGATTTTCGAATCGGCTTTGGTCGGCTCCGGATGTGCGATTGCCCAATCGGCATCTGTGTCTGGATGGGAGTCCCGGTTGAATAGCACCGTCACACTCCCAGTCCGACTCGCAACGTGTGATTTCAGAATCGGCGGAGGGCAAGCCACAGGTAATGCGACTTACGAATCGCCTCCTGACCTGGTCGTCTAAGGTGAAAGCACTGCATTCGGCGGGTTACAGCCAGGGCACACGCGGGTATGCGCGTTCCAACAGAGCATCGCTTTGAAAGACTCCCGGTCACTGGGGTGGCTCCTACGGCAAAGATCAAGGTAAGCCAGATCGGCCTCTTTCCTGATCCTATTAGATCCACAGCACAAGAACGGATTACACAAACTATCTGCCATGTTCTGGTTTTCACTAAAGTGAATTCCGATTTTTTACATGTTCTCTTTTCTATTAAGCAATCATGGAAATCCGTATCAAACCTATAGTTTATGCTATACTTACTCTTACTCGACGGATTAAAATAAAATGTTTTAATCTAATTAGCCCAATCAATTTGATACAACAGCACATTAAACCAATTCGAATTCGATCATTTTTGTCGAAAGTGAAATCCGAAACCGGCCTGTATATGGCTTAAGGACATCTCGAGAACGCTATGAATAACAAGTGTATTTGTGTCAGTGGCCAAAATGCTTCTTAGATGAATTAATTCACTTGGCACTGGCGGTAGTGCTGCTAGAGTCTTTATTTATTTATTTATTTAGAGTTGACAAAAAAAGGCTGTCAACGAAAATTATATACGTTACAAAAATTTTTATGAGCTAATGAAGCCTATCAAAGAAAATCTAATAAAATTACAAAATAAACTAATAACGACTCCGACACGGTGGGGGAAATTTTATTTGCCCGTCCGGCCAGCTATGCCCCTATTCACAGCCAATTGTAGTCAGAGACGTTATTAGAGCTAACAAAAACTTTAATAATATAGAGATCGAGAAGAAAGAGAGAGAGAGAAAGAGAGAGAGAGAA
>JBAMBO010000014.1:0-59482 GCA_037044535.1 Lordiphosa magnipectinata | reverse complement strand
AAAGTCGGTCAAGCCCGACTATAACATACTCTGTACCCTTAACGTAGCAGCTCGCATTTGCTCACGAGTTATACGCGCTCATCTCTAAGTTTCACTCTCTCTCTCTCTCTCTCTCTCTCTCTCTCTCTCTCTCTCTCTCTCTCTCTCTCACTAAGATTGCCGTTCAATAGAATGCTGTGGTGATGGGTGGGGGGTGGGGGGTGTTTACTGGCCCTTTTTTGCTCATAACTTGAGTATCGTTCATGCGATCTTTATCATTCCTTCAGCAAATCGAAAAATAAGTTTGTGTACAAGGTATCTCTAGAAGGTACGAACGACCTATCTTCTGTAGGAGATATGACTTTTTTCCGAATTGCGGGGGCGGGAGGGGGCGTGGCAAAAATTGAAAATAAACTTGATCTGCCTGCAAGTATAAGAAATATATGCCCCATACATGTCAAACCTCTATCTCTTACCATCTCTGAGAACTCTTCGTTCATACGGACGGACGGACAGACGGACATGGCTATATCGAATCGGCTGTTGATGCTGATCAAGAATATATATATTTTATATGGTCGGAAACAATTCCTTCTCCCTGTTACATACTTTTGCACAAACTTAATATACTCTATGTACCTTCGGTACAGAGTATAATAAAAACAAAGAAGCATAGGCAAAGACAACGCTCTGTGCGTTCGTGTCCGAAAACTGCCAGAGCTTCGATAGCCTCATGGTTTTTTTCGGACTAAATTTAAGAGAGCGAATTCATCTCTGGTTATTTTGTCCTCTTTGCCATTGCATAACATCAGCTGTGCATATGTAGAAAATTTACACTTGCCAACAAACAAACAACAAAATTTTGGGTTCATTTCTAATGCAAAGAAAAATTTTAAGTATTTTCATGCCAACCATTTAAATTAAAAATTATTTTTTTGTATCTTTCATCTCAAAAGATAAACTATTTTTGCCTTAAGTTTATAACTATAGAAATTTTTTTTCTCTTAAAACTACTTAAATTTTTTTTATATTTATATGTTTTATAAAATTAGCATGATAGGACTTAAAGCCAAGTTATAGAGTTAGTTAGGATTTATGAATGTTAAAATGAATTTCTGCTAGAGTGTGTTCGGTTCCGGAGCCATGCCGCCTAAGAGAAGTGTAGTGTAAGAGTCGTTGACGGCTTTTTCAAAGGGATGACCGAGATAAATGTTCCAGGTATGGAAGGTGGTCAAGGTGGGGTGAGCAAAATGGGCTGCATATCCATCAGCGCAGCCTGATGCAACCAATACGAGTATGTAAAATTGGTGCTTTCTCTCCAATTTATGTCTTCTCTATTCTTACTCTATTTCTAGTGATATATCCCCCCATTCTGTACCCCCATATTGCATTACCTAAGCATGCGAAGTTTTATTAATTTCTATGCGATTAATATTGAAACCTCCCCAATGGCCAACTAACCGAATGCCTGAGCCAGCGCGTGCATCGTTTAATAGACATCCTTTCATCTGCCCAAGCGTTTGTATATTTCCTTTATTGGTGATATGATACAAAAACTAATAATACATATATAATACAATATATATGAGTATATAATGCAATCATAAGTTCTTATTTGTTAACTACGTAAAAAATACGAATCATATAAAATAGTCTATATAATTTTACTTTAAAGGTGAAACCATTCATTTTGTGTTGATTTCTGATTCGTTTAATACACAGGAATAAAATGATTTAGATTTATCTGAGAATTTAATTTTTCCAATATTAATAATAAGTAGTACTAATACCGGTACGTACCGGTATACCGAAATAAAAGTCCGGGTACCGTATCGAAACCGAAAACCGAAATTGAACCTTTAACCGAAACATCCATTTCGGTATGTACCGGAACCGAAATTCGTTTCGGGATTAAGCCCTGCTTTTGAGTTTATTTCATCCTTTTTCTCATTGCTCAGCTTGTAGTCACTTAGTTGCTTAAAAACCCAGCTTTTGAAAGCGGAACCATCTCGATTGTTCTTAATCCATTTGTCGAGTAGCGTTGCATAAGAGAACTCAAGCTTACTTACAAGTTGAGAATACCGCAAAGGCCGCAAATGGCCGCAAAAAGCATTATTAACATAATTGATTCCAATGAATTCCAAATTAGTTCTACTCCATACAAGACGAGCACTTTATGCTTTAATCGAAAATATTATTCGATTCTTTGTATAAAGACTATGCACTTTAAAAGTGCATTATTAAAAATGAGTTTTGTTTCCGTGAAATTTTCGACTTTATGCCAAAAAATCGGCCAATGTGCCTTGACTAAGTTTTTAGAAAACTAATTTTCCGAGTGCACAATAAAAAATGTTGAATAGCTCCCACAATTTGTAAGATATTGATCTCAAATTTAAAACTTACATTTATATTCGCTATATCTATAATCCCTGTTATTTTCATAAGGGTCGGATAATAAGCAGCCGAGTTAAAAAAATGTTTTATACTTTTCGGCCTATTTAACATTTCTTCCCACGAGTAACGGCTTTATAGAAGGTCTGTTAGAGCCGATTTTAACATACGCTGTCGTTATTTATAATTTTGTAAATTTAATATTTTTTTTTTTGTATTTTAGGGCTCCATTCTATAAGATCATTATACCTACTGCTGATACCATACGCTACGAATATATAGTATCAAAACTGCTTGCGGAAGAACATCCGGTGATGCTGGTGGGTAATGTTGGCACAGGAAAAACATCAACTGCTGTCAGTGTCATGGAAGCATGTGATAAATACAAATTCTGCATTCTCTCCGTAAATATTTCCGCACAAACAACGGCGGCCGGACTTCAAGAATCCATTGAGAACCGAACAGAGAAACGTACAAAAACGCAATTTGTACCAATCGGTGGCAAAAAAATGATATGTTTCATGGATGATTTCAATATGCCCACTAAAGACACCTATGGCTCACAGCCACCACTGGAACTTATTCGACAATGGATCGACTATAAGTACTGGTTTAATCGAAAAACCCAGCAAAAAATATATGTACAGAATACATTATTAATGGCAGCTATGGGTCCGCCTGGCGGTGGTCGACAAGTAATCTCGTCCCGCACGCAGAGTCGTTTTGTTATGTTGAATCTCACATTTCCCACTCAAGAAACCATTGTTAGAATTTTTGGCACCATGCTGAGACAAAAACTGGAGAGCTTTACAAACGAAGTGCGTGAAATATCGATTTCAATTACACTATGTACAATTCATCTGTACACATCTGTAATTAACAAAATGCTTCCCACACCCAACAAGTCACATTACCTTTTTAACCTTCGTGACATTTCAAAGGTATTTCAAGGACTACTGAGAAGCGCAATGCAACTACAAACAAAAAGATCCCATTTTCTACGTATGTGGGTACACGAAAGTTTCAGAGTGTTTTCTGATCGACTTGTCGACGATGCTGATCAAAATTGGTTCCTAAATACCCTTAACGATACATTGGGTAAGCATTTCGAGGTGACTTTCCACAGCCTCTGTCCATCGAAGCTTCATCCGCTTTTTGGTGACTTCGTCAATCCCCAAGGACTTTATGAAGAGTTGGAAGTCGAAACTTTACGAAACTATATGATAAGTCAATTGGATGAGTACAATAATTTTCCTGGAATGACACGCATGAACCTGGTGTTTTTCAAAGAAGCCATTGAACATGTGGTTCGAATTCTTCGAGTTATTTCGCAGTCACGTGGCCATATGCTAAATATTGGTATTGGAGGCTCGGGGAGACAAGTTCTTTGCAAACTGGCAGCATTTATATCAGAAATGGGAATATTTCAGGTTGAGGTTAACAAAAAATATAAAACTGGAGATTTTCGTGAGGACTTGAAAAAACTGTATAAGATGGCGGGTGTAAAGCAACGTGAAACTGTTTTTATTTTTAGCAGTGAACAAATAGCCGAAGTCTCATTTTTGGAAATAATAAATAACATGCTAAGTACAGGGGAAATTAACCTATTCAAGTCCGATGAATTTGACGAGCTGAAAACCGAACTAGAGAGGCCCGCGAAAAAAGCAGGCGTTGATTTAGCCACGGAAGCAATGTACTCATTTTTTATGTTAAATGTTCGGGACTTTATGCATATAGCTCTATGTTTCAGCCCGATTGGAGAAAACTTCCGAAGCTATATTCGCCAATATCCTGCATTATTAAGCGCAACGACTCCCAATTGGTTTCGATTATGGCCGCAAGAAGCGTTACTAGAAGTGGCATATCACTTTTTGCATGGCTTTCAGCTGAATGTGGCCGTGCCGGGAAAAGAAGATGAGAAACATCGTGAAAGCTTAGTCTTAACTACTGAAAGTGTTCTTCATCGTGATATTTCACATGCATTTTCTGTCATACATTCTAGTGTTGCCAAAATATCTGAACTTATGTGGCTAGAAGTTAAACGACAAAACTACGTTACTTCGCCAAATTATTTGCAACTGGTTAGCGGGTTTAAAGATCTTCTTGAGAGGAAGCGATTGGAGGTATCTACTTCGGCTAATCGTCTACGAAATGGACTTTCTAAGATTGAGGATACGCAAGATAAAGTGTCTCTAATGTCAGAGGAGCTAAAAACTAGATCAGAGCAAGTGAAAATTTTAGCCAAAGAGTGTGAAGAGTTTATAGCCATGATTGAAATACAAAAGTCGGAGGCGACGGAGCAAAAAGAAAAAGTTGATGCTGAAGCTGTAATTATTAGACGGGAGGAAATCATTTGCCTTGACTTAGCCGCCACGGCACGTGCCGACTTGGAGGTTGTAATGCCCATGATTGACGCAGCAGTAAAAGCTCTTGACGCTTTGAATAAGAAAGATATAGCCGAAGTCAAATCATATGGACGACCTCCAATGAAAATTGAGAAGGTAATGGAAGCCGTTTTGATACTTCTTGGAAAGGAGCCTACTTGGGAAAACGCCAAAAAAGTACTCAGTGAATCAACATTTCTAAATGATCTTAAAAACTTTGATCGAGACCACGTTTCGGATAAAACGCTAAAACGCATTGCGATATATACAAAAAATACTGAATTGGAACCAGACAAAGTAGCTGTTGTATCGGTTGCATGTAAGTCTTTAATGCAGTGGATCATGGCAATAGAGAATTATGGAAAAGTTTATCGAATTGTGGCGCCAAAGCAAGAAAAACTAGACAACGCCATGCGATCACTGGAAGAGAAACAAGCAGCGTTAGCTGCAGCTAAGAAAAAACTAGAAGAGCTGCAAGCTGTTATTGAAGAGCTTTATCGCCAACTTAGTGAAAAGACCGAACTTTTGAACGAGCTGAGGGCGAAGGAAGAGCGTCTTCGAAAACAGCTGGAGCGGGCAATAATTCTAGTAGAATCTCTATCCGGAGAAAGGGAGCGGTGGATCGAAACAGTAGCACAACTGGACCTTTCGTTTGTGAAACTCCCTGGGGACTGCCTTCTGGCTATTGCTTTCCTATCATATTTAGGAGCTTTCGATACGAGATATCGTGAAGAACTTATTAATAATTGGTCTCGTCTTATTAAAGATCTTCTTATACCTGCGACATCAGACCTAAAAATTAGTCATTTTCTCAGCGATGCAGTTTCAATACGGGAGTGGAATCTTCAGGGATTGCCTTCTGATGATTTAAGTACTGAAAATGGAGTTATGGTAACTCAAGGAGGTCGCTGGCCTCTTATCATCGATCCACAAATGCAAGCAAACAACTGGATTAAAAATATGGAAGAGCACAACCAACTCGTGGTTATAGATTTTGGAATGAGTGATTATCTGAGACAGTTGGAGCGAGCTATGAAAGAAGGATTGCCAGCCTTATTGCAAAATGTGGGGGAGCATTTGGACCAAGCTATTAACCCTATTCTGCGCCGTAGTTTTACAAATCAGAGTGGAGAAAAATTGATTAAATTTAACGACAAATACATTTCCTACAACGACAAATTTCGCTTTTATATCACAACTAAAATATCGAATCCACATTACCCTCCTGAAGTATCTTCAAAGACTACAATAGTCAACTTTGCTCTTAAGCAGGATGGACTTGAGGCCCAACTATTAGGCATTATAGTGCGAAAGGAAAAGCCTGCACTCGAGGAACAAAAAGATGAGCTTGTCGTGACCATAGCACGTAATAAACGTACGCTTATCGACCTTGACAACGAAATTTTACGCTTGCTCAATGAGAGTAGAGGGTCACTTTTGGACGACGATGAGCTTTTCTCCACTTTGCAGAAGTCACGACAGACATCGGTGTTGGTAAAAGAGTCCCTAAGTATTGCAGAGGTGACCGAAGTAGAGATAGATGCAGCTCGTCAAGAATATAAGCCGGCATCAGAGAGAGCAGCAATTCTATTTTTCGTGCTAATGGACATGTCAAAAATAGATCCTATGTACGTTTTTTCATTGGCTGCTTATATACTACTGTTTACGCAGTCTATTGAACGCAGCCCTCGCAATCAGCTTGTTCATGAGCGCATCCAGAATATCAATGATTATCACACTTACTCGGTATACCGGAATACATGTCGTGGTTTATTTGAGAAGGATAAATTAATGTTTTCAATACATATGACTGCTAAAATAATATCAAATGCTGGAAAGCTTGTAGAAGAAGAGTATGACTTTATTCTGAAGGGCGGTATCGTTTTGGACAAGCAAGGCCAGGCTCCCAATCCAGCACCATGTAAGTGAAATGTGGGAACCTAAATAAACCAAAAAAAATGTCATTGGTTTATCAAAAAGATCATTTAAGGGGGGATTCTCAATGGCGAGGCTGTTTTTTGGACCATTTTAAAAAAATATCTTATTTTAAAACGCAGAGTTTTTCCAATTCTAAAGGGCGGTTTCCACCGGTCGCCAAAAAATTTTTTGTGAAAAAGTTGATATTCCGCAGATTCTTAACAGAGTCTGCTAAGCCTATGTTAATAACACGATAACACAATTTACTCTGTCGATAAACGTTTCAAAGAAACCTAGCGCTGCGCTGACGCTGTTAAATATGCCCGCGAACTTACAAACAACACCTGGCAGGTTTATGAATATAGCATAATTAATGTGCTATTTTAATATATTTTGATTATTAAATGAAAAAAATAATAAATAAATTGTTATCATTATGACTTTTGACAATCTGCATATTAGCGCAGTGAACGTTGGTAGCTGCCTCTTCAGACATTTTCCTAAAAATTATGCAATCAATGGCATTAAATGCAGTTCGATGTAGTCCTGAGCAGCAGCACTTAACGAACACCTCGCACTTGGCTGCCGCGGCAAAGATGTCGTTCATCTCGATTGAAAAGTAATTCGCGCATTTCTGGCGATTTGCCTCCGTAAAGTTGGTCAGGTCAGCATGATGATCTTCTGGATGTACTGCTGTAGCATGTGTGACTTGGCGGCGTATATTGCTCCGCTGAACTCGAATATGATATCGGGCAGCGGTTCCTGGGTGGTCACATAGCACTTGGCCCCGTGGTCGGGGCTCTGTCAGGCAAACGTTAAGAAATGGAAGTTATTTATAAAGTTTAAGTTTGGTTGGACCATTTCTTACCTTGATATAATTGGCATTGATGTTGGGCACATCCTCGTTGCCCGATCCGCTTTTGCCCGATCACCTTCAGGGGGTCAATTGAGGCTGCACTATCCGCTATACTACACCGGCGGCTGTTCAATGATTTTCCTTTTGGTCTGGTACCTGTGATCGAAGACATAGTTGAGGCGAACCAAATCGAACTGATTGAGGGGACTGGAGGGTGAAGTGTTTGAATGCTGGCCAAATATATTTTAAGCTCCTCGCTGTTGGTTTGTGGTGACAGGAGACGCCACATGATGTTGCAGACCGTGCTCCGGTCCGCCGGTGTTCTCTGGCGGGTTTCTGAGTGTTTCTTATCCTCCAAGTCCCGCGCCTTGCTCTTCACTTTCACGGCGTTTATTAAATTCTGCTTGCCCGCCGTAGAAAGTGCCATTAGGCGACGCTTTCTGCAGGAATCTTTTTTAGATGCGCACATTTTCAATTTGGAGTTCCAATTTGGCCGCACAAATTAGAATCAAAACCTATTTTGCTCACGTCACGGCAAAAAAGAGGCGTTAACAGCACTTCAAGCACTTAATAGCGCTTGAACAAAACGAAGTGGCAAACGTAAGCATTTTTCGCGATTGGTAGAAACCGAATTTGAAACGGCCACACACAAAAATTCCGTAGCAGTTTGTATACCCGTAACTCGTAGAGTAAAAGGGTATACTAAAGTCGTGCAAATGTATGTAACAGGCAGAAGGAATCATTACCGACCATAGGTTAGGTTAGGTTAGGTTGCAATGGTTGAAATGGGTGAGAATCCCATTTCATCACTTAGGCCAATGAAGGCCCGTTGTGTTACCATATAACGCTTTCTACGCTGCGATCGTAGAGGGAGGGTCTTTCCCGTTAAACCATTTAGAAAATATCACAAATTGGAGTAGAGAGGCTAGATCTATTTCAGAGATGTCTGACAGATCGCTTAGAAAGGGAGGACCCAAAACTGTGAGTCGCCTTCCGCTAAGAGCAGGGCAATGACAGAAGAGGTGTTGTACACTCTCCTCCTCGTCCACTGAATTGCAGCTTCTACAGAAGTCATTGTGTCTGATGCCGAGCCTAGCGGCGTGTCTACCTATTAGGCAGTGTCCAGTAAGGGCCCCTACTAGTAGGGAAATATGCAGTCTTTCTAGACGGAGTAATGCCCTAGATTTTTTAATACTAAGAGTAGGCCATGTAAGCCTAGATACTTCACATGTGTGTATTGTTTGCCATCGATTCATGGTTATTCGATGAGTAGTTTCCTTTGTTTGTAGCTTAAAGGTCGCAAGAGGCACCCCTATGTTGCTCTTATCCGGTAAGAGCTGAGTGGTGGTGCCAAGTCTGGCGAGGTGGTCGGCCATCTCGTTGCCTTCAATGTTGCAGTGTCCAGGCACCCAAACGAGATTAATTTCGAAGTGCTGAGCCTTCTCATTAAGAGATTTGCAGCACTCCGTAAGAGTTTTGGTATTGTTAATATACCCGTCAAGGGCTTTTAAAGCAGCTTGACTATCTGAAAAAATGAATACTTTACTTCCTTGGATTGCGAGGGTTCACAGAAGGTTGGTAGCCTCCTGGATGACTACAACCTCTGCTTGGAAAACACTACAATGGTCAGGAAGCCAAAATGAAGTTTCGATCCCGAGCTCTGGACTGAAGACTCCTCCTCCTACCTGTCCACCCAGTTTGGAGCCATCAGTGTAGAAATTTATGGCATTCGGTTTGCAGTGAGGTATTGAGTTCCAGTCCAGTCGACTCGGTATGGTGACTTTATACATGGTGGTAAACGTAATTGTTGGGATGCAGTAGTCAAGCGTTGGCGGTACCGCCGCTTGATGCAGAAGTATAGAGTGGCCAGAATTACTATCTTTCCAGGTACCGCTTTCTCTCAGCCTGAGAGCGGCGTTACTGGCGATTTCTCTACCCAGAAGATCTAGAGGCATAAGGTGTAACATTCTGTTAAGTGCATCTGTTGGGGTTGTACGCAATGCACCAGTCATGCATAATGCAGCACTACGTTGAACTTTGGTTATGGTTCTGAGGACGGAAGGTTTCCCCAGAGCCGTCCACCATACGATGATTCCGTATAGTAGTATTGGACGTACAACGGCTGTGTACAGCCAGTGTACTATTTCCGGGGAAAATCCCCATTTACGACCAATCGCACGTTAGCACGAGAAAAGTGCAGTATTAGCTTTTTTGATACGTTCAGTTATGTTTTCGTTCCAATATAATTTTTTGTCCAACACTACACCAAGGTATCTTGCAGAATCGCTAAATTTTAGGTGTGTGTTGTTTAGTCGTGGGGGTGTTAAATTTGGTATCTTATACTTGCGGGTAAAGAGAACGAGTTCAGTTTTGGTTGGATTGACTCCAAGACCACTTTGTGTCGTCCAATTTGAAAGTGTTGAGAGTGCATCCTCCATCAGGTTGCAGAGAGTGTGGGGAAATTTGCCTTTTGTGATTATGGCAACGTCATCCGCGTACGCTATCACCGTGTGTCCTCGCAATTCCATGAGTCGCAACAATTCGTTGACTGTTACCACCCAAAGGAATGGCGAAAGAACACCTCCTTGAGGAGTGCCTCTACTTACATATCTTCGTGCGCAGGCATCTCCTAGTTGCGAGTTAACCACCCTGCTTGTAAGCATGAGTCGGATGAACTCCACCAGGGGTTCCTCCACATTTAGATTTGTCAAGGCAGAGGTGATAGCGTTGGGGAGAACATTGTTAAAGGCACCCTCGATGTCGAGGAATGCCGTAAGCGCATATTCTTTTGCCTCGAGTGACTTCTCAACTTTCGAGACAAGAGAGTGGAGTGCTGTTTCTGTTGACCTTCCCTTGCTGTATGCGTGCTGCGCTGGGGACAGAGTGGATGGGTCTATTGTCTGCCTTAGATGGGCATCTAGTAGTCTCTCCAGTGTTTTGAGGAGAAAAGATGACAGGCTGATCGGCCTGAAGTCATTTGGTCTGACATGCGAGGCTTTTCCTGCCTTTGGTATGAAAACCACTTTTATATCTTTCCACAGTGTGGGTATATACTGTAATCGAAGGCAGCAGACAAAGATTGTCCGAAGCCATGCAATTATTTGTGGTAGTGATTGTTGAAGCTGAGCGGGAAAGATTCTATCTGGCCCGGGTGATTTGTAGGACTGAAAAGTGTTCACAGCCCACTTAATTTGATGTTCAGTTACTATATCACTTATGTGACTTAGCGTGTCACCTCTAGGTGCCTCTATGGGCTCCAAAGATGTTGAACAGCCAGGAAAATGTGCTTCCAGAAATAAATTGAGGGATTCAGAGCTGGAGTCAGCCCAAGTTCCATCAGGATATAGTAGGAGTCCCGGAGGGGTTGGTGAACTCGCTAAAATTTTTCGAAGTCTTGATGCTTCGGAGGTCGATTCAATACTGGTACAGAAATTTGGCCGCGAGCGTCGTTTGGCTTTCCGCATTGCACTTTTATAGTCTCGTAACTTGGCTTTATACATCTCCCAGGATGAATCCAGGTTAGTGTTCTTAGCTAAGTTGAATGTCTTTCTACACTCTTTCCTTAGTATCTCCAGGTCTTTAGACCACCAGGGGGGCTTATGGTGAATTTTGTATTTAATATGTGGGCATGATTTGTCAAGTGCCTTTGTGCATGTCGTTGTAAATATGTGGACTATTTCATCTAGTTGTTCTGCATTCACAGGTCACACTATAAGTCTCTTATACTGTTTCCAGTTCGTTTTTTTTAAGTTTTGTGTTTTTTTAGGTTCGGGGCATGATACTATTAGCTTTAGCTCAATATATCTATGATCTGAGAAGGAGTGGTCTGATAGAACTTTCCATGAAATAATATTTTCTATTAGAAACTCTGAAATGAGGGTGATATCTAGTACCTCCCTCCGAGTTCTAGTGACGAAAGTTGGGTCATTACCTTTATTGCAGATAATAAGATTCGTACTTAAAAGATAATCGTAGAGTAACTCACCACGATCGTTAGTGTCCGTGCTGGACCATTCTGTATGGTGTGCATTAGCGTCTCCACCCAGTATTAGTCTGGTTCTGCTGCCTTGACTGTTGTGCACCAGGTCTTCAAATAGTCGGGATGGTATTGGCTCCGTTGTATCATGAGCCAAATAGAAGGAAGTCAACCTGTAGGTGGTGCTCCCCAATTCAAGGTTGACTGTTGTGATGTCTCCATCACTGAATTGGGGAAGTAAAAATGCGTTAAGAGTTTGTTTTACTAATATAAATGTACGCTGCTTACCCTTACCCCGAATGTGGTACAAGTTGTATTTTGGCGTCCTCAAGCCACAGATCCTGTCACCAGTGATCCAAGGCTCTTGGACTAAAACAATGTCTGCTTCACCTTTTGCTAGGCGAAGCAGAAGTGCAGCGGAAGCTGCTTTACTATGATGCAGATTTATTTGAAGGATCTGCATCATCAGAAAGTATTTCCTCTGCCGTTAGGGTAGCATCGCCTTCTGCATCATCATTTGTTTCACCGTGCAAAAGCTCATGCTCAGTGTAGGACTCCCTAGACTCGTGCCATAGTCTGACCCTGACGATATGTAGCCTCCCGACTCCTCTAGGGAAGTTGGATCGTCAGTTTCCATATCGTCATCGCTTGGCTCTTCTGCCTCTACGCTCGCTGCTAGGTTAGCTAGCGCCGTCGTATCTGTCTTATAGACAGTCATTTTCACTTTTTTAAAAGCGTAATCCAAAAGTCCTTTGGTTTTAGCCAGGTGCTCCACTGTCTCATTGTTTATTTGGAAGATTACGTGGATATTCGCATTGCTGGACTCCTCCACTTTCATAACCTTCCAGTTCGCTGTTGGTACATGCGGATTAAACATAGACATCATTTCGAGTATGTCCGATGGGTCGCTTGGCTTTTTGGGCAGCCAAACTCGCGCTCTAGGGCAAGAGGGGATGTCTTTGGCATCAACTGCCCTAAGTTGAGCACCTGGGTACACTTCCCCCACCTTTCCGATCGCGGCTTTGTACAGCTCCGCTGACCTTTCATCATCGCACGCGATTAGCTTCATGTTTCCTTGAAACCATCCCGCGTTATTGCATATAGGCGGTGGGCCAGGGTTCGCTTCTAGCACCTCCATGGCAACACCTCCCAGCTCGGTCTCTACCCATTTCCATTGGTGGAGAGGAATTTTACCATCATTCCTGCTGGCATCGATGACACCCAGGATCTTTTTTCCTTTTGCCACTTCAGCAAAGGATATTGAGAGCGGGGCGCCATGTGTTTTTGGTCTTTTGGGGGCCTCAGTTTGGGTTTCCTCCAAGGATCTATCCCGCTTAGCGCTGGTAGCTTTCTTCGCGGGATTGACATAATCTAGACGGAAGTCAGGAACGATGGTTTTTGCCCAACTCAGATCCTGCTGGATTTTTTCGAAGTCTCCCTTTGAGGCTTGACTCTCGCTTATTGGGGGCACCGCGTTCCTTTTTAGGATTCTGATTGCCGTACGTCTGTCGCTTGCGGCAGCCTTTGATGGTTCTGGCAGCGATAATTGATACATAGAGATGCGTCACTTCGCTTTATCAAACTTGGTACTGATAACGATTGAGTGGCGACGTTGGGTCGTACCAACAAAATACACGCGAAATTGAAATTCTCTCATTTCGCTCTCAGAGAACCCGAGCAGCATTGCGAGTTGAGAGAGGACAGCCGAACGCAGGACAGCGTGGCGCTAAAAAAAAAAACAAAAACAACAAAAGAACAACAAAGATACCTACACGCATATATATGTATGTGTATGTATGTGTCATCACTTGTTTTCATATTTGTCGTGGTCAGGCTTCGAAGGGATTTTTGATATTTTTCTTCTTTTAGGTCTTGCTTATGAATGTGTGTGTGTGTGCAGCCACATTAAAATGTATGCGCGGAGCACTTGTCATGAAATTCATTGACCTGCCTCAACTTCATTAGTTTCGGCAATTACAAATAAACGCAATAACATAACCCATATTTTATTTAACAATCATGCTCATTATACTCTGTACCGAAGGTACATAGAGTATATTAAGTTTGTGCAAAAGTATGTAACAGGGAGAAGGAATCGTTTCCGACCCTATAAAGTATATATATTCTTGATCAGCATCAACAGCCGATTCGATATAGCCATGTCCGTCTGTCCGTCCGTCCGTCTGTCCGTCTGTCCGTCCGTCCGTCCGTATGAACGAAGAGATCTCAGAGATGGTAAGAGATAGAGGTTTGACATGTATGGGGCATATATTTCTTATACTTGCAGGCAGATCAAGTTAATTTTCAATTTTTGCCACGCCCCCTCCCGCCCCCGTAATTTGGAAAAAACGTCATATCTCCTACAGTTTTGAAGATAGATCGTTCGTACCTTCTAGAGATACCTTGTAAACAAAATTATTTATCGATTTGCTGAAGGAATGATAAAGATCGGATGAACGATACTCAAGTTATGATGCAAAAAACGGCCAGTAAACACCCACCACTCACCCACCCATCACCACAGCATTCTATTGAGCGGCAATCTTAGTGAGAGAGAGAGAGAGAGAGAGTGAAACTTAAAGATGAGCTCGTATAACTCGTGAGCAAATGCGAGCTGCGACGTTAAGGGTACAGAGTATGTTATAGTCGGGCTTGACCGACTTTCTTTCTTGTTTTTAAATAGCCTAAATAATATTTATGCAATTACATATATACATAATTATGTAATGTCGAACATTACAACTAACATAATCTTACAAACATTGTACATTTATTTCCCAATTCCATTTCTTTAATTAATTATTCTTGGCAATACCTGCAGGAAAGTTTCATATTTTTAATAAAATTTTTTATTTTTATATATTATATTTTTTATATTTTATATTTTTATGTGTATTTACGATATACATACATAAGTTATTTGCTTATGAAAATTATAATATATTGCATGCTTTGAAATCGAACAGCTAAAGTGCCCTGAATTATTTTAATAGCTGAGAAACGTGTGAGTAAGAGTGCAATGCAAAAAGAATCATAATCACAACAAACAACAAAATCACAACAAAGATCAAAACCACAGCAGAGACAGCTGTCTAGCCGAAGCAACGCAGTAAATGACTTCTTATGCATGCGTCGCTCATGAGAGTAGAGAGCTTTTCACAAATTGTTTTTGCAAATTTTAATTTGGCACTTGTGGAGTAATCAACACTGACTGCAACATTTTAAGACTGTGACGAAATGTCGGGTGCAAGCAATCGCCATTGCGTAGTTCAAAATTGCAATCAGCCTTTTTCAAGGCTATTTAAATTTCCTGAAAATTCGGAATTGCTCTCCAAATGGAAAGAGAATTTGGGAATAGAAGGAAATATTTCTTCTAAAATGAAAGTGTGCAAAGTTCATTTCGAAGAAAGCGCCTTTGGAAAGTCAAATATAAAATACAATGCTTTGCCAACGAAATTGTTAGGTAAGTCTAATTCTAGTGCTGGTCAAGCGCTCCCTGCCTAAAACGCCGTTCCGCTGCGCACAAGTATTCCCGAGATTGCGGCGTTAGCAAATTTCTTTTTATTTTCAGTTTTATTCAGCTATTACTTGAACAAAAATAAAATTTTTTATAGGTCGCAAACCAATTCATTTATTCTTACCTAATAAGAAAAAAATTGGAGAGAATGCTGCATCGTTTCATGCGAAACCAAAGGTGGTTCTGGAAAAAGGCTGTTTAAATTCCCTGAAAATGTTGACGATAAAAATTGTGGAACGGAGCTGTTCCAGAGCTTCATTTAGTCATCATGTACTGACAACGGTAACAATACACCACCCGTTGTGGTGGAATCAGTGGAGCAGTTTTCTCTTCATATTCAAGGCCAAAACAACATCACGGATATTTCTTTTGAAGAGTTTGAACGTTTTTTAATATTAGAAGAACAAAGACAATTGATGCAAGATAACATTTTGTAAGATGAAATGTGCACATGCGCTTGCAATCACGAGTATGCAAAAAAGCAAAAGATATACCAGACCATGCTGCAAAAACAAAATGAAGAAAATGAAAAATTAAAAAGCAGAGTTGAAGTGCTGGAGAAAGAGCTTTCTGCTGTACGTGAGTCGGCTACTTTTCCTGATGAATGTGCCAGACACGATGCATTAACATTTGCTAAGATGATTACAAGCAAGGCAAACAAGCATTACTCTAGCGAAGAAAAAGATATCGGGCAGTATTTTGTATATGAATCCAGTAAGTTATATCAAACTATGAAGGAAGACTTTCAATTTCGTTTACCGTCATTGTCAACGTTGATGCGATCTCGACTTGTAAAATTTGTGAAACCCGGTATTCACGAAAACTACCTTAAAATGTTTGCTCCTGTTACGAAAAAATGCCTGAAGAACAAAAGTCGTGCATCTTAATAATTGACGAGGTAACTATAAGACCTGATTTACAGTACAACAAATCAATGGACACAATCAATAGCTTCACCGACCTCGGAGATGGAAAAAGTACTAAGGAAATCGCAAAGAAAGCTACTTTTATAATGATGAAAAGTCTTTTCGGAAAGTGGAAATTTGTTATAAGTTATTATCTATCAAGCAGTGGATTAAGTGGAAGCCAGCAGAAGGACATTGTTTTGGAGAATATAAAAAAAGTCAAACAGCTTATAGATTTGCAGGTTGTTGTTGTTATTTGTGATCAAGGCCAGAACAACGTTTCAATGTTTAACCAATTAAAGGCAAGTAAAGATGACGTGTCCTTCCATTTTATGGACGAAGAGATATAATTAATGTTCGATTATTGTCATTTGCAAAAATCTTTAAGAAATACGCTGCAAAAATGGAATTTGAAAACTCCCGATGGAATCGTCGATTTGAAATATGTCCGAAACTGACTTTATTTCATATAGAGCCGAATAATTTCGAAAAAATGAATGTTTCGAGAGCTACTCAAGTTCTAAGTAACTGAGTCGCAGCTGGTTTGACAATGATGATGAAAACGGGACATCTGAGTGAAGAAGCAATACCAACGCGTAATCTTATTAAGCTAGCAAATGACTTGTTCGACTTACTTGATTGCAAAATTTTTGGTTAATCAAAACCCCTTAAAACGTCCCCTTGGCCGAAACGATACTAAGAAAATTGAAAAGCTTGAGCAAATGTTGGACTATATGTCAAAAGTAGAAGTTATTTCATCAAAAGATACAGTAAAATGCATTAAAGGGTATTGTTTGACGTTAAAAGCCGTCCTACGGCTTTGTGAAAAAATATTTAAAACTATGCCAGCCATTAATTTTATTTTGCTTGGAAAATTAAACCAGGATGCCTTGGAAAATTTCTTTTTTAAAATTCGCTCCACCTTGGGCTCAAATACCCATCCTACTGCAAATGAATTGCACTATATTGTTGCTCGACTAACTTCAACAGGAATTATGCGATACAAATACAGCAACAAGTACGGAAATTGTGACGTTGACGAAGATATGATGCTGTCCTTGGGAGACGTTACCGATAAAGATCTTGCTAATGCAATTCAAACGGACATAGAAGAGGATACCGTAGCTAGCGGTAAGCCACACGAATCAAGTCATATCACATTGGAGGATTTAAACGTTGACGTGCCTGATGAATATTTCAGTACCGAACAACTGACAGAAGTCCAGGTACAACGATATGTAGCGGGATATGCTATATATCGAAAATTTATATGCAAATTAAATTGTGAAGCATGCATAGCTCTTGCAACAAATGACGGAATAAATCCACTTGATCAGTCGACATCACTGATTTCAATTAAAAACTACACAGGTAATGACCAAGATTTGCGCCTCGTAAACCCAAGCGAAGAAATTTTGAAAATTTTTAAACAGCACATGGTCTGGTATAAGACAGCCTTTTCTCAACATTCCCATGTAAATGGAATTAGAAAAAAAATATTTCAGGCAATTTTCGATCGAACGAATCTGGAGTTTGAGATTTGGTTTGATCCCACAAACAAATGCTTCGAACATCGAAAGAACATTTTGGAGTTTTTAATAAATGTTCTTTTATTCAAAAATTCTAAATGGTTTGGTGGCATTTCAATGATTTCTTCAAAACGACAACTGACAAGTCGCGATTTAAATTCAAAAAACAAAAAACAAAAACTAAATATCGCATTAAGGAATTTAGAACACAAATTATATTTATATATTAATTACATATATATTAACCATTATTATATTAATTATATATATATAACGAAAAATAGTACATGTAGATATCTATGTATGTATATCGTAAATACACATAAAAATATAAAAATAAATTTTATTAAAAATATGAAACTTTCCTGCAGGTATTGCCAAGAATAATTAATTAAAGAAATGGAATTGGGAAATAAATGTACAATGTTTGTGAGATTATGTTAGTTGTAATGTTCGACATTACATAATTATGTAGATATGTAATTGCATAAATATTATTTAGGCTATTTAAAAATGAGCATGATTGTTATAATAAAATATAGGTTATGTTATTGCGTTTATTTGTAATTGCCGAAACTAATGAAGTTGAGGCAGGTCAATGAATTTCATGACAAGTACATTACAATACATTTTAATGTGGCTGTTCATGTTTACATGTACACACACACACACATTCATAAGCAAGACCTAAAAGAAGAAAAATATCAAAAATCGCTTCGAAGCCTGACGACGACAAATATGAAAACAAATGCTGACACATACATACACATACATATATATGCGTGTAGGTATCTTTGTTGTTCTTTTGTTGTTTTTGCTGTTTTTTTAGCGCCACGCTGTCCTGCGTTCGGCTGTCCTCTCTCAACTCGCAATGCTGCTAGGGTTCTCTGAGAGCGAAATGAGAGTATGCGTGTATTTTGTTGGTACGACCTAATGTCGCCACTCAATCGTTATCAGTACCAAGTTTGATAAAGCGAAGTGACGCATCTCTATGTATCAATTATCGCTGGTACGGACATCAATAGCATTTGTCAACTAATCATATGTGTCAAAACTGTTGATAAAGAATTTAATACATTTGAGGAAATCTTAGACGTCGTTTCATTGCATAGTAATGTCACCGAAATTTTATACGACGTTTTAGTTTCAAAAGTTTTTAGTATTGTGGTTAGAGAGAAACTAGCCGGATTATGTACAGATGGGGCGAAGGTGATGGTCGGTACAAAAAATGGCTTAGTTGGTCAATTATTAAAAAACCATATTAAGATACCCACTTTTCACTGCATCATTCACCTGCAGGCACTTTTTGCTAAAGGAGAATATTTAAAAGAAGCAATGGATATATCCATTAAAATAAACAACAAGATTAAGGGTGGTCATAATTCCTTGAACCACCGTAAATTTAAAACGCTTCTTGACGAACTGAAAGCAGACTACGGTGATGTATTATTGTTTACTGAAGTTCGATGGTTAAGCAGAGGTAAAAGCCTTCAGCGGCTTTTCGATCTCAGAAATGAAATCACCATGTTCTTCGAACAAAATTTAAAGGCAGATGGGGGGGATTTTGTTAATAAATTAATAAACAAAAAATTATTTATTTGACCTCGCTTTCTTATGCGATATTACAGGAATATTTAATGAGCTAAATTTAGAGCTCCAGGGCAAACACAAACTTATTTCAAAATTATTTACAATAGTTCAATATTTCGTCAGAAAACTCAAAATTCTTATTACACAAATGGACAATAACAATATTCAAAATTTTAAAAACATATCAATAGTATCAAGTCAGTTCAAAACATTCGATAAAAAATTAGAGTACAGTACAATTCTTAAAAATTTATTAACAGACTATGAAATGCGATTTAAAGATTTTAACAAAATGAATAATATAATAGATTTGCATGAAACCCCCTTAAATTGTGAAATTTAAAAGCAAGACCCTGAGCTATAAACGGAATTTAAAAAAAATGACACATGATTTTTCAATTCCTTTGCTATCTGGCGTTAATTTTTGGAAAGCAGTTGATGAAGAACAATACTTAAAAATGAAAGACCAAATATATAAATTGTATTCAATGTTTGGGTCGACATACAACTGCGAATCGGCTTTTTCAACAATGAAGATCATCTTAAACAAACAAAGTAATCGAATAACTGATAAGCATTTAGCCGATCTCCTCCGAATCAAAACGTATGAAGGAGAAATTAATATGGATTCAATAATATCAATACAAAATAACGACTAAAATTTCCTCAAAAGCAATTTTGTAATCCATTTTACATCTCAGTGTAGTTGAAATTACCTTGGGTTAGTTGAGTTTTGACAAACGGGGGTGTTTTAGTCATTAGGACAGGACAGATATCTTGGGAGTCAGTCACTGTATCGTACGTAACTGCATTTCACCTCCTTACAAAAAAAAAAAAATTTATACGTGTTAATATTATGTATTTATAAATTTTGTTAATACTCCTTCTAAGCGTTTAAAATTAACGTATAATAATTAATAAACACAATGAGTGAACGTTAACTTGCAGCGTACACTGTACTGAAAACACTTCGTTTTTTCGCTGCAGCGCACGCAAATTGTGCTTGTATGCGTGTGAAAAGTGTGACGATATGTGTGCATGCCCATCTCTGGTCTAAAGTCACTATTCGTCCTTCGTGAGCATACGGAGTCATATCGGTCGGCAGACCCTTCTTATATGTAAGCGCAGGAAAGGGGGAGGAAAGAAACAAGAAAAAAGGAGCGTGTAAAAAAGGGGAAAGCAAAACATAATTTAAATATCACCAAAATTGTGATCGCTCCTGGTCCCTGCATAGAGAGCTCTTTGGGTAGGTAGGCTAATTTAAGCGACGTTTGCCACAAATTCCACGCCAAAACTCCCGCACAAAAAAACCCCTTTTGTTGTTTCCGCGTACCCCTCGAATGTGTGGAGTATCGGAGTAGGTTTGCTAAATTCTCGTCGATTGAAGGCCCATATGCACAGCCAGCGGCGATTGCGTCTAGTCGTTGCAACGAATCTATCTGTATGAAGCAAAAAAAAATGTTAAATTAAGTAAATAATGTCACATCGTAAATTTGTTGAATTTGTTAATAATTACCGTATGTATTGAATCCCGATGGAGTGCTAAAGATTAATGGGCGGGGAAGGAAGGATCGTGGTTGCCGCCGTGGGCTGAAGTAGGTCATGTAGGAGAAGCCAGCGTTCATGGGCAGCTGGAAGATAGGTCCGCTGCAGGTAGGGTGGGAACGCCAGGGCTCCGATAAGGAGACCTATTCTGGAAGAGAAGGACTAGGTGTTTATGTAGTAATGTTGTGTGCCTTTTTGTAGTTTCAGTTAGTAATGTGGAAAATGTTGGTTAGTGATGTTAAATGTAGGAATCGTTTGGATGGGGGCATTGTTCGGGCTGTAGGGCATAGGGATGGGACCACCCCTGGGAACCATTGAGCCAGCCGGCTTAGCCCTTCGGGAAAAGAGCAGTTCCGTAACAACATCCACGCTATGGAAATGGAATTGGAGGAGACAGAGCAACGCATAAATAATGCAAGAGAGTACAGGGAGAGGCCTAATTATTTTAATGAGCTGGATGACGCCAAATTTGTTGAAAGATTCAGGTTGACAAAATCAACATGTAAAATAATTCTTGCTGGGATTAGAAATCAAGTGTCTTCTCAAAGTAACAGGTAAAACCTTAACTTCTGTTGCCATTCAAATTTTCATGTCTCGGATTGTTAACAGGAATCATGCATTGTTGTCAGAGACCAAATTTTTGGTGGCGCTGCGTTTTTATGCAAGTGGCAGCTTCCTTATAACTGCAGGTGAATTCTGTGGTGTCAGCGTCCCGTCGGCAAGTCGTGCAGTTAAAGAAGTGTCACACGCTATTGCATTACTAGCAAGAGAATATATTGCAATGGATGTGGAAAGAATGCAGGAAACAGCCAATGGCTTCTTTCAGATAGCGAAGTTTCCAAAGATTCTTGGGGCAATCGACTGCACCCATATACGAATTCAATCACCTGGTGGTGAAAGTGCCGAAATATTTCGCAACCGAAAGGGGTACTTTTCATTTAACGTTCAAGCAATATGCGATTCTAGGCTGATGCTTACAAATGTGGTTACAAGGTGGCCAGGATCTTCACACGATACCACCGTGTTTAATAATAGCCGCTTGAAATTTAGGCTGGACAGTGGTGAATTCCAAAACTACTACATTTTGGGAGATGGTGGGTATAAGACATCTGATTATATGATGACACCACTACAGAATCCTACAACGGAAGTGGTAGCTCCACAATGAATCCCAAATCCGAACGTGAAACGTGATTGAGCGCTGTTTTGGCGTTTGGAAAAGGCGATTTCCAGTGCTGTCAATGGGGATGCGAATATCTCGATTTACGGCAATGGATGTGATTGTTGCCTGTGGGGTTTTGCACAACATTGCCATTCTTCAAAATGATCCTCTACCTTCGGAAAACGAAATAGTTGACTCATTTGAAGGCGCTGATTATATAGATGAAGCCAGAAGTAGTGAAAGAAATGAAATCACTGGAAGAGCCAGGCAAATTTTGATTGCAAATTATTTCTCAACGTGAGTCTAGAGTTCCTCATATACAACAATGTTTATTTATTCATTTATATTTATATTCATTTTTTTCAGACTTTGAATTCCATTATTTCAGTCTTTTTTTAAAGCGTGGCTAATTATGTATATAAAACAAAAATTTAGTGTATTTAAAAACTAAATAAATTATTTTTTGTTTTTTTTCGGAAAGCTGAATTCGAAGGAGCTCATTTTTAAGGCGGATGTCTTCCATTTCCAGCTGCATCTTCTCCATGTTCGCCTTATGGATTTCTGCAGCTCTCAAGGTCCTTGTGCCTTTCAGCAGTGCGCACGTTTTCGTCGCGATACAGATCTTGCTGAAGCTTTAACAAGAAACACTTTTCTTCCTCCATGGTTTTTTTGCGTCTGCAGACCGTCAGCTTCTGCGACTTCTTCTCCTTCAGCTTCGCCGGATTCCACGTCGCGAATGAAGACGAGCTTTCAGCCTCCGTTTGACGTCCGGAACTGTCAGCTGGTGCTTCCAAACCTATAAATTGGCCATCCGTATCAGAAGCAAAATCCAGCAAATAATTAAATGTATTAAAATATTGCTTACTTTTCTTAAAGTAAAACCAATGGGCCTCTTACTTGTTGCATGCTAACATCACACTCTTTGAGGTAGTTCGACATGCTGTCATTATTGTTACCTTAAATAAAAAAGTTTAATTAGAAAATTAAGCAAACTTCAGTGTATGCGTACACTTACCATCAGAAACAGACACTGACTTCTTGATATGTGCTAAAATGTAGGGAGTCTTATCAATATTGGTAATGTTTACTTATCATAAATAAAAACGTACCATCATCGTCAACCTCATTTCCCAATCCAGTCGCTGAAATTTGGATCATCCCACCAATATTTTGGGCAATGGACGAGACTCCAGCGGTGCTGGGAACGCCGCCACCAGTGCGATAAGACTCTCGCTTCTCAGCTGCGAATTCTTTACGCGACCGTTTTTTTAAGTTCTCGTACTTCTCCAGTAAGGCTTTCCAAGGGCGATGTATTCCGGCTTGAGCAGCAAACTGATCTCCAAGTCGTTGCCACGCTTCGGCCTTCTGTTTCCACGTAACCACATCACTCTTCTTGTTCTCCAAAATATATTTGTTTGATTCAACAAGATCCACCAGCAAATGTTCCTCAGCCACAGAAAAGTTTTTGCCTCTTGGTCTTTTCGATGCTTCACCTTGATTCATTTTCGCTAGCAATTTAAATCAACTTTTTTTGCTAAATGATTAGCAGCAACAACAATAGCATTAAAAAACGAGAGCGTAAGTTAAAGTCGGCTCTAACCGACTTCGATATACCCGTTACTCATGCATAGAAATGTTTAATAGCCATCCTGTGTGCCTGAGGTGAGACAGCCGAAAAGTATGCAACATTTTTTTAACTCGGCTATTTATCATCCGATCTTGATGAAAATTAGAGGGCTTATAGATGTTGCGAATATAAACTTAACTTTTAAATTTGAGATCGATATCTCAAAAATTGTGGTTATTCAACATTTTTTATTGTGGGGGCGGGGGTGGGCGTGGCAAAAATTTGAAATAAAATTGATCTGCGTGCAGACAATAGGAGTCTACATTTCAAAATTGGTTGCTCCAGCTCTTCTAGTCTCTGAGATCTAGGTGTTCATACAGACAGACGGACAGACGGACATGGCTATATCGACTCGGCTGTTGATACTGATCAAGAATATATATACTTTATATGGTCGGAAATGATTCCTTCTGCCTGTTACATACATTTGCACGACTTTAGTATACCCTTTTACTCTACGAGTAACGGGTATAAAAAACAAAACAAACTCAGCTGTTTCGTCGAGTGTCAGGTCACACTTTTGCAGCGATAGTAATTAATCGTTATCGGGTGAACCTGCCGGTAAGTCTCGTTGAGAAAACCAAAAGACTTAACCTCTGGTAATTCCGGCCGGTACCTATCCGCAACTTTTGAGAAATTGGGCCTTAAAGTGTTAAACAAGACAGTCGAAAAGGAAGCTGCATTGTGCCTTTTTGTAGCTCAGCACACAGCTATTTCGCAAATCGACCACCTGAGCAGCTTGTGCACTAAACAATTTGACGACAGCGCATCTGCTAGCCAGATTAGGCTACATAGAACAAAATGCACTAGCATTATAAGAAATGTGCTGGCGCCTTTCAAGAAGAATATAAACGATATAGGCGATTCAAAGTTTAGTTTGCTTTTGAATGAATCAACAGATATAAGCTTCACTAAGCTTTTGGGTAAATATTTAATAAATTATAATTTACATTATATTATATTTTGCTATGTTTATGTATGACTTTGGTGTCGTCGTCAATTATTTTTCGAACCAGCCTGGAGTGATTGTTACTTCTTTCTTAAGTCTAGTCCCTTTAGAACGTGGAAACGCACTATGCATAGCAGAAAGTGTAAAAAAGGAGCTGCGGGACTTTTAGTTAAACATCATAAACCTAATAAGAATCGGTAACTACAATGACAAAGTTATGATAGGCACAAACAAAAGCGTGTTTACTGAGCTGAGGAAGGATGCGCCGTCTCTAGTCCTGATCAAATGCGTGTGCCACTCTGTGCAGTTGGCGGAAAATCACGCTTGTAAGGAGTTTCTCCCAGAAAGCTTGAAGTTCTTGATATATGAAACGTATAACTGGTTTTTCAAGAGTTTAATTCGGCAATCTGAGTATAAAAATATATATCAGTCTATAAACAACGATAAGGTTTGTGTGACTTCAGCGCTTAATGATTCTTTAATTCATTTATTCTAAGCTTTTACTAACGACAATGTATTTTTTTAATTATGTCTCGTGATTTCGTAGCTATTGTCAAAACTGTTTGTCCTTTTATGTAATTTTAACAGTGGTTTTTAAAATTCACTACAAGTAATATAATGTAATGCATAACTTCTATCCTCAAAGAGCCACTAAAAATTCCCAGAGTGTGTGACACCAGGTGGCTGTCGATCAAATTAGCAGTGGCACGTATATTGCATCAGTGGCAGGAATTAAAACTACATTTTTGTGTTGCGGCAAAACAGGAGAGATGCCATAAAGCCCAAATACTGCATTCAATGTTTGCCGACCATGTAAACTACGTTTATCTGGTTTTTTTTGAAACGCCAAGCAGGATGGTTTATGCTGAGATTAAGGAGAAATACAACTATAACACCAAAACAACACTAAGAAAGTTTCAAGCCAACTCCATCAAGATGACGAAACTTAATGCTAATGTTAAGTTTTTACTACGATGTAGAAAAACTAGGATCATTCCCAAATTTTTACAGAACACTACCCGACACAATACCATTTTCACCAATAACAAGAACATTCCAATAGACATTCAAAAATCAATCAATAGACATACCGAACCTAACCATACAAAACTATTAAACTTACTTATCACAATTAAACACCAGGAAATCAAAAAAGAAACAAAACAATTAAACATCACAAAAACTAAACTGCAACGACTGATGATCGAGGATGATGCTGCAGCATTTTTTGAGAGTGGACTTTGTCTAGCACAAGGGAGAACCGAAAAGCTGAGAGAGAAACAGATGGCCAAGCACGAAAAACTACAGCTAGAACGGAACAAAGTTCTCACCAGAAACAGCAACAAAAACAATTGGTTCGTCAACAAAACCAAAACGGAGTTCCCGGACAATGTAAAACAACTGTTGGAGAAGGGAGCAAAGTTCGCTCTCCCAGTACCAACAAACAAATTCCCGCTCTTCAAACGCATTGCAGACGGAGAGGAATTGGTCCAAACAATAACAAACAAGGAAGAGCAAAAAACAGCGAGAACGAAATTCTCACTACTAATCAAAGACTGTAGAACCAAGAAACGGGAGAGCGCATTAGATCGTGCATTAACCGACACAGTGGAGCAGACCAAAAAATTTCTACGTAAAAATGACAGAATCTTAATTTTAAATTCGGACAAAGGTAATATGACTGTGGCAATGGAGAAGGATGAATACATGCAGAAAATGGAACAAGTACTTGGCGAATTGAGTACATACAGGATTCTACGACAGGATCCCACATCACGGTTACAGGCCAAAAACAATTTATTTGTTGAAAAACTTCACACAGCTGGAATAATCACAAGGAAGGAAAAATATAGATTATCGACTAATACAGCCTTACCACCCAGGATTTATGGACTAGCTAAGAAACATAAGAAAAATACACCTTTACGACCATTTTGCTCGATGATTAATTCACCGTCGTACCACCTATGCAAATATTTGGTCGGCATCTTGAAGAATTTGACTATAGTCTCGAAATACAATGTTAAAAATACATTTGAATTTATATCGCGGATAAATAATTCCCATATTTATGACGACGAAAGATTAGTTTTGTTTGATGTGGTGTCACTATTTCCGAGCATTTGTAGGGGTGCGTTTATTTGAATTTGAATAGTAGTGCAACGGTTTTAACTGCCACGACAAGCAGTGCAGATCTTCACGAGTTCGACTCGCTTCAAGAGCCAAGCTGCGGTCACACTTTCTTTTCCATCTTCCGGTCTAAGACGACAGACGTGCCTTCAATTAAAAGTTCCATTGTGTGTGAGCAAAAGTTACCGGGTGATCTAGTGATTGCGACGATCAGCTTGCCGCTGTCGTTCGCAATTCCTTTTACGAAATTAATTTCTTGTCATTTGTTCAACGTAACCTAAAACGAGAAGGCCAAGCTAACTTCGTCTGTGCCGAAGTTATTATACCCTTGCAAATCCGCTGTTTTTGAAATGTCAGAGTTTAAGAACGCTTATCATAAAAATCCAAAAGAATGTTAACTAAAACCCATTTTCCGACAGATGAACATCTGATTTCGACCAAATTTCTCGAATCTTTTTGAAAACATATCAAATTAACAATCGCGGAGTTTAAACAAGAAAGAAAGTCGGTCAAGCCCGACTATAACATACTCTGCACCCTTAATGTCGCAGCTCGCATTTGGTCACGAGTCAAACGGCCACACAACGTTTCACAACGCAGTGCGCTCTCTAACTCTCTCTCTCTCTATCTCACTAAGATTGCTTCTGCTGAACGCAATGCTTAGGTTATGGGTGGGGTGGGTGGTGGGTGTTAACTGACCGTTTTTTGCTCATAACTTGAGTATCGTTCATCCGATCTTTATCATTCCTTCAGCAAATCGATAAGTAATTTTGAGTACTACATAGATATCTCTAGAAAGTACGAACCATCTATCATCAAAACTGTAGGAGATATGACGTTTTTTCCAAACTGCGGGGGCGCGAGGGGGCGTGGCAAAAATTGAAAATAAACTTGATCTGCCTGCAAGTATAAGAAATATATGTCCCATACATGTCAAACCTCTATCTCTTACCATCTCTGAGATCTCTTCGTTCATACGGACGGACGGACAGACGGACATGGCTATATCGACTCGGCTGTTGATGCTGATCAAGAATATATATACTTTATAGGGTCGGAAATGATTCCTTCTCCCTGTTACATACTTTTGCACAAACTTAATATACTCTATGTACCTTCGGTACAGAGTTCGGTACAGAGTATAATAAGAAGCAATTTGCATTTCAACGATAATAGTAAGTTGCCCTC
Organism: Lordiphosa magnipectinata; assembly: GCA_037044535.1. NCBI lineage: Eukaryota > Metazoa > Arthropoda > Insecta > Diptera > Drosophilidae > Lordiphosa > Lordiphosa magnipectinata. Next base: position 31,837 of record JBAMBO010000014.1, on the reverse strand, counting down.
CAAGGATTCTGCCGACCACGAACCCTTATCAAAATACGGCACAATCGTGAATCACTTCTATGAGAAGTTTCTGTCAGTTGCGATGAGCCAACGCTTATGTGTGGATAAACAAATTTGTGCAACGAAGATAAAGACCTTTCTTTGACAATATTTACCAGACAAACCACACAAATGGGGAGTAAAATTCTTCACTTTGTGTGACTCCTCTGGCTTTTGCTATAATTTTGAAATATATTGCTGCGCAGGAGAGAACGTTGTTCCAACTGACTCACCAGATCTTGGTGCGGCAGCAAATGTAGTTGTTCGATTGTCACGCCATACTTCCTTACCGCTTCTTGTATATCTCAAATCCCGGGGAATATTTTCTTTGGGAACTGTTCGCTCGAATCGAAGCTGCCAACTGACAGCGACTTCAAGAAACAAGTGCGTAGATATTCTACTAAATTTTGTGGATCTGCATCAGGAGTCGAAATGTCATTGACGGTTTAAAAGGACAATAAGGCAGTGCAACCTGCTTCGACTTACGCAAACTCAAATTGAATGCCGTAAATGTAATATAAACCTGTGGCTTTCCCAACAAATAGACTGTTTCTACGATTTTCATCACAAATAAAAGTTAACGAACTTTTTGTTTTTTGAGCCTTTCTTTATTTTCTTTATAATAAAACGTGTAAACATTTTTTTTTTTGTAATTTTTTTGGTCCAAGATTTTAGTCCTATAAAACTCGATCCGTGCAAAAGTAAAAATTTTTCCAGAGTGTTGGATCCAGTGTTGGGTTAACGAACGGAACGATAGAGTGTCATCAAAACAAGCATTCCAACTCATTCCGAGAGTTCAGAGAGGTCCTCATCCGGCTTATGTGATGGTTTGATGGGGAGTCGTCTATGATGGAGTCGTCTATGATGGGGTCGTCTATGATGGGGTCGCCAAGCTCCATTTTTGTGAATAAGTAGTCAAAACTTTGGCGAAAGTGCATCAATCCGGCGTTTGGGTCAACACGACATTATTTGCAAACAAGCCGTGGACCTTTCAACAAGACTCCTCCTCCAGCGGCCCAAACGCGGCTTAAAAACAGCGACTTCGGCGTTGCTGAAAGGCCTAAAGCGGCCATTTCGAATAAGTTGTTCTAAGATTTTAAGCCATTGAGCGACTGAATAAAAAGAAGAACAAAAATTGCGAGTACTAGGAGACAAGATACTACCTGTTCAACGTCTCGTAAAAGCACAATTTCAGGATAACGTTAAGTTCCTTCAATGGAATTGTTCAACGTCTCGTAAAAGCACAATTTCAGGATAACGTTAAGTTCCTTCAATGGAATTGTTCAACGTCTTGTAAAAGCACAATTTCAGGACAACTTTGAATTCCTACAATGGTATAAGGATGGTTTACGATTTTAATCAACCAACAAATATTTAAGCAATAAAAATGAAAGAATAATAAAATTTAAATAAAAAGAAAGTCCAGAGCACCTCTCGACAGCAAGAGCTAAAGTGGACTGAATCAAAAATGTTTGAGGTTTACCCTAGTCAAAAAATAATACAAATTATGACCTACTATGATTGCGTTTGCTTTGTAATTGATCAAATATTTAGTAGAATTTTTAGCCCTAAGCAGGCCATGCTCCATTTGCTTTGAAAATACTATAATTGACATATTTTAGACAGGGGTTTGCCCAGCCACATGCAATTCGCATAATTACTAAACTCATAAGATAAAACAAGAAAGAAAGTCGGTCAAGCCCGACTATAACATACTCTGTACCCTTACACTCGCATTTGCTCAGGAGTCAAACGGCCAGTTAACACCTTGCGCACAACGCGGTGCGCTCTCTAAGTTTCTCCCTCTCTCTCTCTTTCTCTCTCGCACTAAGATTGCCTGTGTTGAACGGTTAGGGTATGTTGCTGTGGTTGTTGGTGTGGGGGTGGGTGGTGTTAACTGGCCGTTTTTTGCCCATAACTTGAGTATCGTTCATCCGATCTTTATCATTCCTTCAGCAAATCGATAAATAATTTTGTTTACAAGGTATCTCTAGAAGGAACGAATGATCTATCTCCAAAACTGTAGGAGATATGAAGCTTTTTCCAAATTGCGGGGGCGGGAGGGGGCGTGGCAAAAATTGAAAATAAACTTGATCTGCCTGCAAGTATAAGAAATATATGTTCCATACATGTCAAACCTCTATCTCTTACCATCTCTGAGATCTCTTCGTTCATACGGACGGACAGACAGACAGACGGAAGACGGACAGACGGACATGGCTATATCGACTCGGCTGTTGATGCTGATCAAGAATATATATATTTTATAGGGTCGGAAACGATTCCTTCTCCCTGTTACATACTTTTGCACAAACTTAATATACTCTATGTACCTTCGGTACAGAGTATAAAAAGATAAAATTTAAAACAGAAAAGTTTTTCTCACTAAGACACATTTTCCGACCGATCGGTCCTATGGCAACCATAAGATATAGTCACCCGATGTCGATCAACTTTATCAAATTAGTTTGAAAGCGTTTAATATTAAGAATCACCGACTTTAAGAACGATTTACTTGAAAACAAAAAAGTTTTTTCACTAAGGCCCATTTTCCGACCGATGGTTCCTATGACAGCTATAAGATATAGTCATCTGATCTTGACCAAAATTTGCAAATCTGTTTGAAAACATATAATATTAACAATGGCTGAGTTTAAGGCCGCTAACATTGAAAACAAAAAAGTTTTTCTCACTAAGATCCATTTTTTGACCGATGGTTCCTATGGCAGCTATAAGATATAGTGATCCGATCCGGTCGGTTCCGGCATATTAGCAGCGTGCAGTAAAAAGAAGACTCTGTGCAAAATTTCAGCTCGATAGCTTTAAAACTGAGAGACTAGTTTGCGTAGAAACAGACGGACAGACAGACGGACAGACAGACAGACGGACAGACAGACGGACAGACAGACGGACAGACAGACAGACGGACGGACAAAGCTCAATCGACTCAGCTCGTCGCCCTGATCAAGAATATATATAGTTTATGTGGTCGGAAATGAATATTTCTATGCGTTGCAAACTTCTGGGCAAAATTATAATACCCTTTGCAAGGGTATAACCAGGTATGCAAAGTTGTGTGACTCCAAACGCTAGTTATAAATATTTCGTTTCCGCAGTTCATATATGCGATTGGGCAAGATTATCGTGTACACCAGCGTGGTATAGTCAATCTGTGACGGATGCTGGTCGAGGTTGCCTAAACCTACGCATAAAAAGTACGACACACACATATGTATGTAGCCACATGCACACGTATGCATGCATGTGTGTATATGTTCAATTATAAAAGGTAATTAAAATGATCCCAGCATCTCCGCAGTGCACTATGGTCCAAAAGTCGATTTTTTTGGCATAAACTCTAAAAATTAACTTACAGACCCCAAACTTTGTCCAAAAAATTTTTTTTTTAAATAAGAGTATGCAAACAATTTTTGAAGTCTGTGCGCCCACGCCCTCTTTTGCCTCCCATACAAACCAATTTCTAGTATTATTATAAATTGAGTATAACTATGATTTCAGACAAGTTATTTACATTTTTTTTAGGAATGACTTAAATATCTTACATATATGGAGTGTATATTCATTAATAAATTGGTTTTTGTTTTAAATGTCATCTTCTTCTTCTAGTACTATAGAGCATCCTTCATTTAGGTCCTCATCAGAATCAGAATCAGATGGCACGACCAATTCTTTTTCATTTGGGTTTTTATTTTCTGTAGACGCCAACTCCAAAAGACTTAATACTTCTTTGGGAAGAGGTTTTTTTGTGTTTTTTCTTTCTCTTTGCTTTAAACAGACACTAGATAGTAATGGATCCGAGGAATCTATCGCCCTGTGGAAAAGGTCAGTCATTGTATTGATTCGACTATTTTTCCTTGCGTGTGAGAGTCGGTCTTTCTTGTAGATCTTATTCCGTGCTTCTGAAGCATTTTCGCCTCATGATCCTAGTGGAACCAACGTCGAATTATTTATTTGAAACCCGTGGATTAATATTTTGTGAATTGTTGGTGACATTGGGTACCACGGGTATTTGTGCATATATAAGTAAAATGTTTTCTCACAAAAAGTCCGAAAATTTGTAGAGTTTATATAGTGGTTACAGGAAATTGCTATTAATATAATGTGAAGATTATTTAAAAGGGTTTCGTCAAAGCAAGCTATGGATGATAGTTGTTGACATTTTGCAAAAGCTCTTCTTGCTGTATTACCATCATTGCTGTTGCCACTGCCATTCTGCCTCGGCATACTTATTCGAAGACCCATGTCATTCCAAATCTTTTCCTGAATATATTTTTTGCGTCACTCATTTTAATCTTGTCATCACCTTTTATATGCCACCTTTTATATGCTCAGGACAAATTCTAGAAACCTGATCCAAGCATGTAGAGGACTTACCCCAAATTTTAGAGCTTCAAGCTTGGGGGCAAAGGTTTTTGAACTAAAATCGTTGGTTTCCAGTATTTTTGTTGGGGTGACACCACAAATTGGACAACATTGAGTTGATTTAGTACCAGTTAGTACGTTTAGTACTTTCCCATCAATGAGTGTCATATGCATTTTAAATGTTACTGCTATGTCATCACCCTCGTCCAGTTTATAAGAAAACGTTTTCAGATTGTCTATTTGAAAGTCTAACTGATTTTTTTCCATAATTATGTGATCAGTGGTTTCTTTTACAAATTGAATTTTTAGCGGCCTGCAAAATCGAATGGACTGCGGTGTTCTGTTAACCCAGATGTTTCGCTGAAATGAGTCAATCATTTTTATGGGTATAACAGAAGTAACAAACAAAGAGTGATCTGAAAGCTGTACGTCAGGTGTTTTAGTTTCAAACTTCTGCTTGTATGCACTTTGTCCAGTTGATCCATCAAAACCATAACTGCAAATTAAATTGAGTTCAGAACTATCCGGAAATTGCTTGAAGACATCGGACTGCATTTTAATTAATCGCTGTGCAGTATGATTCAAAAGGTTTTGTAGTGAGACTTGAGTAGTAGTTTCTGTAACTTCTATACCGATTGGCCGACACTGCATTTTAGCTTATATTACTTGATTGTAACTCGGATAAATGTCGCTGTGATGACTTTTATTCAAAACCCTAGTGTTGACATATTGCTGATTGGTTAATGAATTTTCCAGGATGTAGGCTAGAGCTTCATTTGGTGTTAGTGGAGTCGGTTTTTGCATTTGAAGTTGCTTTCTTAATTCCGTTGTGTATTCAGGTCTTGTAATCGTTTCTTTAAGAACCAAGGCCACATTTGTATTACATTCTCTCTTAGCAGAAACTGCTGCAGCATGCATAAGAAGATCTGTATTGTTATCTTTTTCAATTGCTACTTCAGATGCCAATTTCCTTTTCAATCTTGGCCCTGCGTTTGTATAAGACAAGGTTGGGCGTCCAGGTTGTTGTGGTATCTTACAGTTTTCATTTAATATAATTGATATTTTAGACGACATCCATTTAGCATGCTTTGACTCAAAACGTTCGACCATATAGTTACATTTTGGAAGTTTTTCTTTTATAAAGGATTCAAAATAACTTATTTTTTTGTTTATTTCTAATCTTTTGTCATCTTCTACGTGGTAATTGCTAATTTTTTTATAAATCCAATCTGACACAAATGATATTTTGCGATTGTTGCTGCGCCAAATATTGAAGAGATCGCTATGACGAAACTCGAACGTTCCTGAATATTGTTGAATAGTGAGAAAAGGGGGACGAACGGGGAAAATGTGTTAATTAGCGATGAAAAACGTCATTTATTTGTACAAGTTGACGTACATAGTTTTTGTCGGCAGACGTTGGGTCGTTAGTTTTATTCCACGAAACACAGGGGACGCATGTTAATTTTCTACAAAAATACACATATATTAAGACTAAGACTACACATAAATGCACTAAATACAGTGAATTCTACACACCTTGATCTTCAATTTCCATTACTAACTTGAGTTTGTTAGGACAGAGAATTTTTATTTTCACGCACAAACGTAAACAAAGTAATTTGGCGGCAATTTCTTAATCCTAAGCAGCTGATCGATTGTGTTCTTTTGAAAGCTCGTAAAAAGCTTCACTGAAGCTTTTAAAGCTTTATTTTATAAGTTTTTGTATGTATGATGTATTAACTTTAAGAATTTAAAATAAAAAATACAATACATTAACATAAAAATTTAAACTTTATGCCAAAAAATCGGCCTCTCGGACCATTGTACAGTGTACTAAAGTGTTTTTATACCCTAGTGGAACTAGTTATATTCACGTCCGGGCCTTTGCGGTTACCACACGAGGCCTACCGGAGTCAAGAGTAGCCGATTGCGAAGCTCCGTTTAGACCACTAGCCCTGCCGACTGTTTACAACAACAACAATTCGTCAAAACCGTGGGGCATGCAATAGGATCCAATCCGCAACCCTGCGAGTGTGTTCTACCAGGCTGTGTTACCCTCTTGCACCCACAGTGCTTTCGGTGTTCTGTGCACCTTCATATATCACACCCATTGTGCGTGTGCCCCCACAGAGTTGCATCAACCTGCACCCACTGTGCGTTTGTATCGCTGTGAATATAGTGACAGCATCGACTTACGAAGAACGTGTCCACATACGTTGTCACCATCTTCATAAGTGTTGGAGGAACCTTTATTGAGTTTAAGCGAAATATAATTACATTTTATTCATTCCCTTAATTTTTAAGATGTGGTGTGGTATGTAGTCTGCATTTTGATATATATACATTTACTTATGATAACATTCCAACACCTATACAGCCATCAGTCAGCAGGCCTGTCGACAACGGTGAGAGAAGCTGTTTAAGTATTATAAGTACGGCATAGCCGCCTAAGGCCCAACTTCTCAAAAGTTGCGGTTAGGTACCGGCCGGTCAAATTTGCCGGCCGGAATTACCGGAGGTTAAGTCTTTTGGTTTTCTCAACGAGACTTACCGGCAGGTTCACCCGATAACGATTAATTACTATCGCTGCAAAAGTGTGACCTGACACTCGACGAAACAGCTGAGTTTGTTTTGTTTTTTTTTTTTAATGCTATTGTTGTTGCTGCTAATCATTTAGCAAAAAAAGTTGATTTAAATTGCTAGCGAAAATGAATCAAGGTGAAGCATCGAAAAGACCAAGAGGCAAAAACTTTTCTGTGGCTGAGGAACATTTGCTGGTGGATCTTGTTGAATCAAACAAATATATGTAATGGCGCTTGTAAAAAAACTAACCCAAAAGATAGTTTCGCTGCCTAAAAGTAAGCAACACTAGTACACTAACAGACTAGTTATCTGAGAGATGTAGCGGGAGAAATGCGATTAACAGCCTTAATGAGAGACAAAGATGAAATGGTGAAAATGCAAGGTTCTGTTAAGAACTTTCTTTCGGCAGCTCCTCCGAATCACAAGCTCTGTCTATTTCTGGCCTTTGAAGCAACAAGTCTATTTGTATGTGCGGTAAATTAACAAAAGTAGATCAAGCATCAAAATTTTTATTCGAAAGTGTTCAACGTCTGCTCGGCCACTTTCAACTGCGGCCAAACACATAATTCTTTTGTGCCATACGACAAGTAAGTTGCCCATGGGCTTTCAGATAGCGAAAAGTTTGAAAGAAATCTTTTTGCTACTCGTGTTCAACCCCCCCCTCCTGATCTAATTTCAGGTGTGGCACTTAGTATTAAAATTTTCTTTTGGGCTCCATTTAACGCCAACTCCAGCCAATACCCTAGGCTACACCGCTGGCCAATTTAGCAGCTAAAGAACCAAATTAACGATCCCCTCTTGAATCTGAGCTTAACGAGGCGAAAGAAAAAAACAAAAAGCTCCTTCGAGAGAACTGAAGCGGCTAGCTGGGAGGAAAGCTCCCCAGGCCAGCTCAGTGTAGAAGGCGAGCGACGGCGGTGCGGCTGCCTTTTTTAATTTCGATTTCTGCGGGACGGAGTGAACGAGAAACGGTCAAAAAAAAGTGAGACGGATCCAGAAAACTCGGCCAGAATCGGTGTCCCGGAATTGCTGGCGTAAAAATTCGTTGAAATCCCGCCAGAAGCCAAATTTTTTTTTGCGCAGCCCCTGGCTTGGCCATTCGAGCTGAAGAGAGCAAAATCCGGTGGTATAACGGCACTGATACCGGCTCTCCCTCTACCGATGGTTTAGGCTACCTTTTTTTTTGTGTTTGTTTAGTGAAAAATTCTGAAATTAGCGGCAAAAGCAACCAAGAAAAAAAAAATTTCTTCTCTCGTCTGCCTCAGTTACCGTACTTCTGATTTTTGTGGCTCTCTGCCTACAATCCCGTTATACGCCATCTTGATCGAGAGAGCAGCTTGCTGCTAAAGAAAAACGAGAGCGTAAGTTAAAGTCGGCTCTAACCGACTTCGATATACCCGTTACTCATGGAAACAAATGTTTAATAGCCTTCCTGTGTGCCTGAGGTGTCTCTCTCTCTCTCTCTCTCTCTCTCACTAAGATTGCTGCTGAACGCAATGCTTAGGTTATGGGTGGGGTGGGTGGTGGGTGTTAACTGACCGTTTTTTGCTCATAACTTGAGTATCGTTCATCCGATCTTTATCATTCCTTCAGCAAATCGATAAATAATTTTGAGTACTAGATATCTCTAGAAAGTACGAACCATCTATCATCTGTACTGTAACTGTAGGAGATATGACGTTTTTTCCAAATTGCGGGGGCGTGGCAAAAATTGAAAATAAACTTGATCTGCGTGCAGACAATAGGAGTCTACATTTCAAAATTGGTTGCTCTAGCTCTTCTAGTCTCTGAGATCTAGGTGTTCATACAGACAGACGGACATGGCTATATCGACTCGGCTGTTGATACTGATCAAGAATATATATACTTTATATGGTCGGAAATGATTCCTTCTGCCTGTTACATACATTTGCACGACTTTAGTATACCCTTTTACTCTACGAGTAACGGGTATAAAAAGTGTAAGAAAAGGCAAAACGAGAGAGAGAGAGAGAGAGATGCTTCCAGCATAAAAGTAATTGTGGTGTGCCAACTTTTTTTTTGGGTGTCTTTTGTTTTTGCTTTTGTGAACGTTTATATTTTGCAGCCACGGATACCGTACGGAAAGCGCTTTTCACCGGTGGATTAAAGGCATGTAAGTAAATTGCAAATGGCAATTTTTTTTTTTGTTAAACTGCAGAAAGATAGACCCTAAAGAAAAAGTAGATAATTTCTCAGAGAGAGTTGCCTCTCTCTAGCCTCAGTTGCATCGAACATTTCTCTTATAATTCTTTTGTGTTTAAAGTCGAACTGATACCTCGGAATTACCGAGAAGTGCTAGGCTATGATCGAATATTTTTCTTTTTTGTTGCTTCGCATAAAGTCAAGTAAATTTTTAAATAATTAAATTAATTCTTTTTTTATGAATCTTAAATTACATCTTACTTTTGAGATGAAATTGTCTTAAAATAATCTACTATATCAATGTTACCCCTTTTTAAAATATTATGAATATTAATTTTACCCCTTTTTAAAATATTATGAATATTAATTTTACCCCTTTTTAAAATATTATGAATATTAATTTTACCCCTTTTTAAATTTCATTAATATTGATTTTACTTCCTTTTAAATTTTATAAAATTTTGTATGCTAATTATAATATATTACTCCTACTGTCCCATACATATATATATTTGAAATGCTTTTGAAGAAGGAAGAGAATGGAGATAGTTGTTAGATAATAGAATAATAGAATAATAGAGTCTTATCGCACTGGTGGCGGCGTTCCCAGCACCGCTGGAGTCTCGTCCATTGCCCAAAATATTGGTGGGATGATCCAAATTTCAGCGACTGGATTGGGAAATGAGGTTGACGATGATGGTACGTTTTTATTTATGATAAGTAAACATTACCAATATTGATAAGACTCCCTACATTTTAGCACATATCAAGAAGTCAGTGTCTGTTTCTGATGGTAAGTGTACGCATACACTGAAGTTTGCTTAATTTTCTAATTAAACTTTTTTATTTAAGGTAACAATAATGACAGCACGCGAACTACCTCAAAGAGTGTGATGTTAGCATGCAACAAGTAAGAGGCCCATTGGTTTTACTTTAAGAAAAGTAAGCAATATTTTAATACATTTAATTATTTGCAGGATTTTGCTTCTGATACGGATGGCAAATTTATAGGTTTGGAAGCACCAGCTGACAGTTCCGGACGTCAAACGGAGGCTGAAAGCTCGTCTTCATTCGCGACGTGGAGAAGAAGTCGCAGAAGCTGACGGTCTGCAGACGCAAAAAAACCATGGAGGAAGAAAAGTGTTTCTTGTTAAAGCTTCAGCAAGATCTGTATCGCGACGAAAACGTGCGCACTGCTGAAAGGCACAAGGACCTTGAGAGCTGCAGAAATCCATAAGGCGAACATGGAGAAGATGCAGCTGGAAATGGAAGACATCCGCCTTAAAAATGAGCTCCTTCGAATTCAGCTTTCCGAAAAAAAACAAAAAATAATTTATTTAGTTTTTAAATACACTAAATTTTTGTTTTATATACATAATTAGCCACGCTTTAAAAAAAGACTGAAATAATGGAATTCAAAGTCTGAAAAAAATGAATATAAATATAAATGAATAAATAAACATTGTTGTATATGAGGAACTCTAGACTCACGTTGAGAAATAATTTGCAATCAAAATTTGCCTGGCTCTTCCAGTGATTTCATTTCTTTCACTACTTCTGGCTTCATCTATATAATCAGCGCCTTCAAATGAGTCAACTATTTCGTTTTCCGAAGGTAGAGGATCATTTTGAAGAATGGCAATGTTGTGCAAAACCCCACAGGCAACAATCACATCCATTGCCGTAAATCGAGATATTCGCATCCCCATTGACAGCACTGGAAATCGCCTTTTCCAAACGCCAAAACAGCGCTCAATCACGTTTCACGTTCGGATTTGGGATTCATTGTGGAGCTACCACTTCCGTTGTAGGATTCTGTAGTGGTGTCATCATATAATCAGATGTCTTATACCCACCATCTCCCAAAATGTAGTAGTTTTGGAATTCACCACTGTCCAGCCTAAATTTCAAGCGGCTATTATTAAACACGGTGGTATCGTGTGAAGATCCTGGCCACCTTGTAACCACATTTGTAAGCATCAGCCTAGAATCGCATATTGCTTGAACGTTAAATGAAAAGTACCCCTTTCGGTTGCGAAATATTTCGGCACTTTCACCACCAGGTGATTGAATTCGTATATGGGTGCAGTCGATTGCCCCAAGAATCTTTGGAAACTTCGCTATCTGAAAGAAGCCATTGGCTGTTTCCTGCATTCTTTCCACATCCATTGCAATATATTCTCTTGCTAGTAATGCAATAGCGTGTGACACTTCTTTAACTGCACGACTTGCCGACGGGACGCTGACACCACAGAATTCACCTGCAGTTATAAGGAAGCTGCCACTTGCATAAAAACGCAGCGCCACCAAAAATTTGGTCTCTGACAACAATGCATGATTCCTGTTAACAATCCGAGACATGAAAATTTGAATGGCAACAGAAGTTAAGGTTTTACCTGTTACTTTGAGAAGACACTTGATTTCTAATCCCAGCAAGAATTATTTTACATGTTGATTTTGTCAACCTGAATCTTTCAACAAATTTGGCGTCATCCAGCTCATTAAAATAATTGGGCCTCTTCCTGTACTCTCTTGCATTATTTATGCGTTGCTCTGTCTCCTCCAGTTGCATTTCCATAGCGTGGATGTAAAAAATTCGTTTATTTATAAACATTTTGTTTTGGCAATTAATAAAGTAAACAAAACAAGTGCTGGACACAGCTGTTTGTCCATCGATAAAAATATTGATAGATCTATCGCTACTTGCCGGCAGGTTAAAATTTGACCCCATCATGAGGCAGCGGTTAACTTTGCCGCCCGGTTCTCGCCAAACGCAGCATGAGACACGCAAATTCGGCTAACCTGCCGGTAAGTTTGACTAACCGGACATTGAGAAATTGGGCCTAACAAAACTCAATTTATTTTTCTGCTGAAAACAGCCCTGAGCTTGTGTGTGTTTCTTTGTAGTTGAAAGAACGCGCAAGTCACTCAGTTTCGCGGTAATTGTGCATTTGCAATAACTGCAGTAAACTCGAGAGGCATCAGTTTCATCCTTCGGAAGCCAAGCCTTAAACTCCGGGTCCTGCAGCCAGACTTCAGGACATTTTTGTTTGGAAATTTTTGGCATTTTGCTTGAATGATCTGTAAGCTTGGTAAGCCCCTATATATGACTGTTAGAGGTATTAATTATTGTTGATAAATGACTGACAGAGGTGAAAAACTATCGATTTGCTCCAAAATAAAATTAAGCTGAAAAAAGCCGAAATCACTTTTAAAAAGGCCAAAATTCCCGCTTACCGCTGTTTGTAAATTTTTCCCACAATCCGGTTTTTAAAAAAGCTAGAAATGACGGGAAAAAAGCTGATATGGCAACACTGCCGCTACGAATTGACCGAGTGCAATGACAAGCGACGAAAATATAACGGATCCAAATCCGCTGATGAACTTTGGCGCGAGAAATTTGCTGGTAATTTTAGGCTGGACCTTATTTACACACAACAAAATTAAATATAATATATGAGTATGTAAGGATACGGATATGCGGGCGTATATGTATATATTTATTTAATTGCTCACATCTAAGTTGTTCACTCAAAATTATATGTGTGTATTATTATTTAAATATAATTTCTCATACGTCTACGAATCAGTGGGCAACATATGTATGTATGTACATTTGTGCATTTAATAATGCCAATGATTGATTTTATGCGCACGGTATGTACACATGTAGGTATGTTCACAATCTATTTTGAACTAGTTATATTATTGGTAATGTTGGTAATCCATGTAGATCAGCGGGTGCTGTTGTTGCTTCCAACACAGCAACAATTGTTTAAAATTAAGGACTAGACCCAAAAAAGTTCGTGGTTTGTTTGCTACATTAAAAATTGAGGTGTTAAAAAAGACTTCTTTTTTAAATTTTTTTTTGCCTGCGGCGCATTCTAAATTGTTCACATACATATATATTTTTTCAGAATTTTTGGAGTACGGGTAACTCTACTAAACAAGTAGCTCAATTTCTTTTACAAACAATTTCTTAAACTATTTTTTCAGATCACAACCCATAATTTTTCGGTTCACTCCCACAACATAAGAACAAGTATTTGTAAAATATTTCAATAAACAAAATATGACGAGTTCCGTTAATACATGTGCATACAAAATTTACTCAGAATTTTACTTTTCTTTTCGTGCGTAAAGTGCTATAGCGCCTGAAAAAAGTGACATAGTGCCCGCGGGCGTTGTGACACTTTCAAAAGTGACATGAAGCCCGAGGGCGTTATGTCACTTTTAAGAGCGACGCCCGCGTGCGTTATGTCCGCGGACGTTATTACATGCACCCAGATCAGCAATCCAAAGCAGCCGGAATAAATGGGAATTAAATCCAACAAATCCAGGAACAAATCAAAGCCCAGTCCAATCCAAAGTCCAGTACAAGCGAGTTAGTCCACCTCGGGGGCGCAAAAAAATGTCCAACCAAAGTGCAAGAACGACTGGGGCTGAATGACGAAATGTGAATCCTTTACAGGTCACTCGTCAACTCGTTCTATGATGAATAATTTTAAGTAGACTTCATTGCACCAGGCAAATACCAGACCGCACACAACAAATTCAATTTCGCAAGTGATTAAATTTGACAAATGAAAGGGACTTAGGCCTACTGAGCGCACGCATTGGCTCGTAAGATTGAACAAGATAATTAGATAAACGAGAGTGCGAGAGCGCATATATTAGTGCTGAGATTGATTTCGGTGCATTTAAGACAGACCCGGCCAGCCATAGCATGATGCAATAAGTATAAGGTGGTCCCGTCGTGTGAGCGGCTCTCTCGTCATAGAGTATTAGAGATAAAATTTGCGCTGCATCTCAATTTTGACTGGTTTAAGCGATAGTGCCTTATAGGCTATTCACACTGAGGCACATCTAACATCTTTATCAAAGATGTTCCATAAGCTTTTGCCGTGCCAAAATTTTATCATCATTCCAACATCTTCTGGGGATGTTCCTATTTTACTCTGTTCCAATCAGTATTTTCACGATAGTTTTTGGTCCACCACTAAAAATTTGCTATTCACTGAGAAACATAAACAATGTCAACGAAAAAGAATGGCAAGATATGTATACATAATTTTTATGAATTGAATAATTTTCGCTTACATTTGCAGTGTGCAACAAAGCAACCGTGAGTCGCCTTGTCTGGACTCTGGACATGGAGAACAATCTGATAGACATTTGGCAGGAAACCATTGGTGATTTGAGAGGCACCCAGAAGAACTCTCATGTTTACATGGAGATGGCGGATGCAATGAGGGATGCCGGGTACGTGGGCGGTTGGACCGTTATTCGAGCGAAGATCGAAAACCTTTCGCGAAATTATAGGTGGATATAATTTGCTTTTAAAAATACACATTTCCATGTCAATATCGCATGTATATATATAAATATGTGCTTCTAGGCAGGAGAAACAAAAAATATGACCCAGTGGTGGAACGCCATCTACCTGGCTTAATTTTAACAAAATAAATGAATTATTGGGTTCATTCAGAATAAATAATTCCGAGGAACACAATGTGGATACTCATAGTAAGTATTATTAACTCAATTATAAGAACTAAATTATATGAATTATGAACATATTGCAGATTTTAAGAGATTCGTGTTGGATGACATAATTGAGTTGAACCCAGAGGTGTCGGATTGTGGCACTAACAGCGATGGCAGGCCACCAGCGAAACGCTCCAAGCGTGACCACCAAGCGGAGCTTGTGAGCATAGCGTGGGAGCGGTTGGAGATGCAAAAGGAGAATCAAAAGGACCAGTGTGATATGCTTCGGGAGATAGCAACGAGTCAGGCTACGTTCCAGTCGGAGCTACATAAATTGTTGCGGGAAAAAAATAATATATAGTATAAGGATATTATAAGCTCTAACCCAAAAAATGAAATAACATGCAAATAAAACCATTAATGCCTTGCAATTCGCTTTCATTCTTCATTCAAATTAACATATCTTGCAATAGCAGATCTTATCTCTTCAGCACCATAACTGTAATCAGCAGAAGTGTTAGATTGGTTTGGCTGCTCTCGAGTTTCGTTTGTGGAAAGTTTACAATTTTTATTGATGGCACTGTTGTGCCCGTTCAAGATATTGTGCAATACACTTTTGATATATTTGTGAATCATTGCAAGGACCAGGAGAACCAATGTTCACATACATAAATCTGTAACTAAAATTAGTATTTCTTGTATTACAAAAATTGATATAGCAATGCGAATATCATACCGGAAATCAACCAGGGCAAATAATACAATTGAGAACCAGCCTTTATAGCTATGATGATCGATGCCCTCTGCTGCTGGTGGCTTTATTTCAATGTGGCTTCCATCTTTATTAACAATTTTAGTAATAAATTATTTAGTTATGTATGTAGCGTCGAATATACTATTCTTTGCTTACCAATTGCTCCTAGACACTGTGGAAATCCAATGGCCTCGAACCATTGAACACACTCATCAATTTCTTCGTCTATGAGGTAGTTGGGTGTCATGTAAAAGTAAAATTGGCCCAAACAGCACCCCTAGGAGGGCCAGGGCTCAATCTCTTGGCGTGTGTGCTTATAATTTTTTCGCACAAGAGAAAGGGACCTACAGTTTAACGCCGAATCCGAACGGCAATAGTTAGAGAATTGTTGCTTTTTCATGGCTAGGCGGCATGGCTGGCTGGCGCCAGTAGCTGGTGAAGGTGATCGGGTGTGTAACAGCTTTTTTCTAAAGAAAGAAAAAACTTTTTCTATTAGATGGTCCGAGGCGGGATCGAACCCACAACCTCCCGTATCAGCAGCCACACATACAACTGGAACGCCACGCCCGACCACATGTCATGGTGTCATGTACTCCTCTGCAAACTCGGTTAGCAGCCCCCGGCAAAATTCATGGAGAATATTGCAAACACTGTTCTGCGAAACCCCGAATAGCCCGCCTATTGTTCGGTACTCTGAACAAGAACCTAGAGTGTACAAGGCAATGGCAATTCGTTTTTCCAGTGGAATGGCGTTGCTCAAATTTGTGTCCTTTTTCCATTAAAAAGGTTAATTGCTCCATCCGGAAGCTCTCTTTAAAAAGTGCTCATTGTTGTCCGGAACGTCCTTCTCCCAAAACATGCCAAGCCGCTTCTAAAATAAACAATAATAACTTCTTAAGGAACTGCACATATAAAAGCCACATTTTACTACCACTTACACAAACATCCAAGTGCTTCTTGGTATGTGCAGATTCATGCCTATCATGGTCATCAGCTCCTCTGCATCTTCGATCTCTGCATTGTACGCATTATTGGCGAAATATGCCATAAGCTGCTGAATTAACAGTTGCTGCTTTTGAACAACAGATACAACAACCATCTTCAAAATATTCCATGCGTTCCGCTAGGATGTGCCCAGTGTGAATAGCCTATAATATACATTGTCAAGATACTTTATAGTGCCACATAAGAAATCACAGTGGTTAGAGCGAGACGGCTATATTCCCAAATGTACCCAGAGAGCGTTAGTGAGAGCGAACAACTGACTAATTTCTGACAGAAGCGCTGTCGACTGCGCAGTCGCTCAGTCTAGATATCCTAGTCTATGGCGTCGCTAGATTATGTGACTACACTGCGAGAATTTTATGCATAAATATGGAGCGCTCACATTCACATTCTTTTTTATTTTCAATAAATCTTCTTAATGAAATGGAGCGCATGGTTTGCCATCGAGTGACGCTAAATAAAATTTTTAATATGAAGCGTCATTACGAGAGTTTTCATGCCGATCTCCATTCAATTGTAGGTGATGACCGAATAAAATTTGTAGAAAAATAAAAAAGAGATTTTGACGTAATTAATCGAAAAAAAATGAATTAAGTCAATAATAATTATCCAAATCATGCCAAATGTATGCCTGATGTCCACATACAATCAACATTAGCCATTTGCTTAGCATTGGCCAAAAAGGGCCGCCCCTTTGAAGATGGGATATTTTTATACTCTGTACCGAAGGTACATAGAGTATATTAAGTTTGTGCAAAAGTATGTAACAGAGAAAAGGAATCGTTTCCGACCCTATAAAGTATATATATTCTTTATCAGCATTAACAGCCGAGTCGATATAGCCATGTCCGTCTGTCCGTCCGTCTGTCTGTCTGTCTGTCCGTCTGTCCGTCTGTCCGTCCGTCCGTATGATCGAAGAGATCTCAGATATGGTAAGAGATAGAGGTTTGACATGTATGGGACATATATTTCTTATACTTGCAGGCAGATCAAGTTTATTTATAATTTTTGCCACACCCTCTCCCGCCCCCGAAAACTGTAAAAAACCTCATATTTTCCACAGTTTTGATGATAGATTGTTCGTACCCTCTAGAGATATCTAGTTTTCAAAATTATTTGTCGATTTGTTGAAGGAATGATGAAGATCGGTTGAACGATACTCAAGTTATGAGCAACAAACGGCCAGTTTACACCACCTACCCCCCCAACCCATAACCACAGCAACATACCATAACCGTTCTACAGAGGCAATCTTAGTGAGAGAGAGAGAGAGAGAGAGAGAGAAACTTAGAGAGCGCACCGCGTTATGCGCGGGGTGTTTGGCATTGAAATGCCAAATTTTTATTGCGTCATTCATCAACAAGCTCTTTTCGCAAAAATGCTAGGACTTGTCAAATTCATGAAAACAGATACAAATTATTTGCCGAATAAAAGGAGGCCACAATGCTCTTACGCATAGAAAGTTTGTGGAATTTTTAAAAGAAGTAGACGCGGATTATGGTGACCTTTGTTTGTTTACCGCAGTCAGATGGCTAAGCCGTGGAATAAGTCTTGAACGATTGTTTTATCTTCGAAAGGAAATTTTACAATTTTTGGAAAAGAAAGCATTACCCAAAGATATAGGTTTAATAGTCTCTCTACAAAGTACAGATTTTCTTTATGATTTGGCATTTCTTACGGACTTAACCCTTTTTATTAACCAATTAAATTTAGTTTTGCAAGGTAGATATAAGAACATTTCAGAAATATTTGAAATAATAAATGATATTTCTAGAAAACTGGAAATTCTTAGAGACCAATTACACTCAGAAAAAAAATAGTGAATTTCGCTCTTGAATCAAGAGCATTCGTTCTCAAAAGTACGGTAAGAGTGAAAATTCTTGATCCAAGAGCGAAATTCTTGATTCAAGAGTGAATTTTTGATCCCGACATTCCTGATTCAAGAGTTTCAGCTCTTGATCCAAGTATGAATAATTATTGATTCAAGAGTTTCAGTACTTGATCCAAGAACGAATAATTCTCAAAATAAAAAAATTCAAAAGAATATTTGGGGTGGGGGGTGGTAGAGACACTACCGACCCGACCCGACCGACGTTGTCCGCCGTCTCCCTCCCCCCTCCCCACTCACCATTCATTATCAACCAAACCAACCCCAACCACCACCCACCAAACTTTGTTTTAAACAGTGATTGATTTTGAGATAACCACATTGATATTTTTTTTTTTTTTTTGCTTACTCTTCTGGGACTTGAACACGGTACCTCGAAAGACTGAAACACACACAGGCGACGGGCAGTTTAACGAGCTCAGCTAACTTTCGTAAGCTAGAAGACGCGACGAAATCACACTTATAAATAAACGCAGTTGCCGTTCGTACGCATCGCACAACAACAAACTGCGCATGCGCTCTCACTCTCTGCGCTCTCATTCTCTCAACGACCAACTGCGCATGCGCCCTCACTCTCTGCGAGAGCGACTCCAACGCTACTCTCTCAAAGTTAAGTTGCCCTCACCCCCCTTACCTATAAAAAACAAAATTGAGAACGTTTAGAACGAATTTATCTCGACTCCAAGAGCGAAATTCTTGAAAATTCAAGAGCGACTAATTTTTTTTTCAAGAGCGTTCGTACTCAAAATATTCGTTCTAGGTTTTTCTTAGTGTAAGAGCTAAAAATAAAACTAGAATTCAGGAAATATTTAATACCTTCCCAAACCATAATAGAATAGACTCATTTACCATGGCAGTTGACACATTAATACACGATTTTAATTCACGATTTCAAGATATTCGAAATATTCAATGGATGTTCGACGTTTACAATAGCCCATTAAAACGCTCTCTACAAAGTGTACCTGCTGAATTTGAGCGTGAGAACAGAAATGAGCCAAGATCTATATTTGCGATTGCTTAAGGGCGTAGAGTCTTGGAAAAACATATGCTCCAGGAAATATGAAGCTACCAAAAATTTAGCATACAAACTAAACTCCTTGTTTTGCACTACATACATTTGCGAGTCAACATTTTCCACTATGACATCCATAAACGAGAGCGTAAGTTAAAGTCGGCTCTAACCGACTTCGATATACCCGTTACTCATGGAAACAAATGATTAATAGCCTTCCTGTGTGCCTGAGGTGGGTCAGCCGAAAAGTATGCAACATTTTTTTACTCTGCTATTTATCATCCGATCTTGATGAAAATTTATGGGCTTATAGATATTGCGAATATGAATGTACGTTTTAGATTTCAGATCGATATCTTAAAAATTGTGGGAGTTATTCAACATTTTTTACTGTGGGGGCGGGGGTGGGCGTGGTAAAAATTTGAAATAAACCTGATCTGCGTGCAGACAATAGGAGTCTACATTTCAAAATTGGTTGCTCTAGCTCTTCTAGTCTCTGAGATCTAGGTGTTTATACAGACAGACGGAAAGACGAACATGGCTATTTCGACTCGGCTGTTGATGCTGATGAAGAATATATATACTTTATATGGTCGGAAATGATTCCTTCTGCCTGTTACATACATTTGCACGACTTTAGTATACCCTTTTACTCTACGAGTAACGGGTATAAAAATAACCATCGCAGCTCATTGACCGACAGTCATTTGGAAAGTTTGCTTTTAATAAAGTCCTATCCCGAGCAAATAGACTTAGATGAAGTTTTGAAATACCACAATTTAAAATAAAAATCTTGCAAACCAAAAAAAAAACAACGCCGCTACGAAACTTGGTTCCTCTTTCTCGCAGTGCAATGCTCACCAACACAAGCATATTTTTTCGTTCCTCTCCATTTGGCCGATTTAAGAGAATTGAGAGAGTTCATTTTCACGAGTTAACTTATATTTCATAATCTTATTCTAACTTAAGTTTAATTTATTGAAATGACTTAACAAACAGAAAATAGAAAATATTAAATTGTAGGGTTTAAATGTGCACAATGTCAGTGGACATTCTGCACTGATTTTAGTTTTAATATTCATGTTTTTAATAAACATGGCATTAATAAAATTAGCTCAACAGTACATTTTTTATTGTATATTAAAAATAAGCTAACCAATGTAAATCAATCAAATAAATAAATATAGTTGATACTAATTCGAAATGTTAAAAAATCAGAATGTAAAAGATTCGAAATTTCGTATGAGCAAGAAAAATACAAAACCTATATTTAAATATAACATTAAAATACAGTCCACTATTGAAATGATAAAATATGTATAAATACAATTTGTTTGCCCTCCGCAACATGTTCAAAGATGTTTGAACAGAGCAATTTGAGCACTACCTGCGTTTGGGTCTCAAGTGCATGGCGCATAAAAATAGATAAGTAACTAAAAAACCCTTAGAAAAAGGGCCACATCTGGTTTCAATAAAATAGAAATCCAAGCAGCCTACAACCATGTGGTATGTCATGTGCTTGCTTGGTGGTAGAACAAAAAAATGTATAAAAAGGAAAAACCAATGTCTTAAGAAAACATTCAGCTTCTAGAAACGGAGCTAGTCACTCGCACCATATATGCGTTTTATTCAGTGTTCATACAGACGGTCGGACAGACGGACATGGTTATATCGACTCGGCTGTTGATGCTGATCAAGAATATATATACTTTATATGATCGGAAATGATTCCTTCTGCCTGTTACATACATTTGCACGACTTTAGTAGACCATTTTCACTCTACGAGTAACGGGTATAATTAGACCGCATATAAAAGAAATTGAACGATATTCAAAAAATGCAAGCCTATATACGCTATATTGCATATACGCTATAACGCATAGAACGCATAGAAGGCGTAAAACAGCATGTAACGCGTATAACACGTATAATGAGCGAGGGACGGCATTAGAGTATCTTATAGTCGGGCTTGACCTACTTTCTCACTTATTTTTTATTTATAGCTGGTTCTTTTTGGAAGACGAGATCATTTTCAAAGAATGGCAAACATTTCAGATTCCAGAGCAGCTGCTGCCTGGGACTACGCTATTTACACACCACGATATTGTACGATTTGTAAATAATTGCATCTCTTGTAACGACCTCAAGCACGGGCGTAGCTTTAATAAATTATCAATTAATTCAATAAAAGATATAAACCAAACCTGAAGTTGAGTAAATATATTTTATTAATTACATGGCGACCGTGACACGTATGAACCCGTAGCAAATGGTTCAAATCAATACCCAATAAATTTGGGTAACGTAAAAAGGAACAAAACAAAATTAATCGGCCGTGTCCTACAAACCTCTATCAACCCAAAAGCAATTGACGGTGTTCCTGAAACTTCTTTTGGTTGTTTTCAAATGTTGCGAATATTGTGGCGATTTTTGGTCTATGTTTTGCTAATAAAGAGATTTGAGTCAAATATAATAATGGGGAACAAAGCTTGAATGCTTAACTGATCGAATTGCATTAATATTATTAAAGAATGAATTTTAAAATATTGTCCACCAAACCAATGCACAAATCAGAGGGCAACAGAAAGCAACAATAAGCAAACCTGCCAACTTATTCCAAATGTGACAAATATCATTTTCGGAGTTTTAATTTTCTTTCAAAATGATGTATAAATTTAACAAGATTATGTAGATAAATTAGCAGTTTATTGAAATATGATTTAAAAGGTTAATTCAATGAAGTATCGAATCAAGCCTATTCAAACTACAAATGGAAGACAAGTTATCAGCAGTCAAAGTTTTAACTGCACTTTTTACATATTTTTTATCTATAAAAATTTTAGGATATTTTTGTGGGGGAAACATAGAACACCGGAGGAGGAGGCAGTAATGCCATATGGAAAAGCAGTCGGATATCGCGGCAGAAAAGTAGCTTACGCTTCATCAGAAATTAAAAGTGGATTGCATCATTTCTGAAACTCTTGTAACGAATATGTCTCCCCTGCCAACGCGCTTCTCCCAGCAATATCCAAACAATTAATGCAGCCGCGGGCATTTTTGAATTTATATATGTGCACTCCACTCACTTTAACCCATTCGACCCCAGCGTTGCCTGTGAGCAATTTCAAATGTTTAACGGCTAACGGTAATCGTTTCTTCTATTATTGTCTGCTCATTCTTCGACATAACGGTGCTTGTATGTGTGTACTCATAATGTGATCAAAAAAAATCGAATTTGTACATCATTTGACGAAATTGTTTTCAACAGACTAGACGTGCGTCGTGAAAAAAATTGTTGTGAAATTCTGAAGAATATTTAAAGTGACTGATTTACTCATAAAATATATATAAAAAGGCTAAAAGTATACATGAAATATTGTTAATCAATGAATAAGCAAAACTTTGCTAAGATTTAATTTAATTAATTTTCAATAATAACGAGGTGACGAATTTTCAAAGTTGTAAAGTTGCTTGTGGGCAACTTTGGGCCATTGCAATACACAATATATATACACCATAGTATGAGACCGAAAGAGAAAGGTTTATCAAATGATGACATTGAGAGGATTATCAACTTCGATTGGGATGCCTCCACTGACGAAGAAAGTGGTGATGAAATGGAAGATATCTCTGCAGTGCTGGAGATGAATTTAAAAGATATCGTGGACAAAGGACAATCAATAGAGATTGAATATATTGACAGCTTTATCAAAGAACAATGTAGCCAGGAACCTAGTGCTGTGGCTAAGAGTTGCTTTGAAAAAGTTGATCCCAAGACATTAAAATGGAGAACAAGGCCATTTGAAGCTCCAAAAAGTATTTGGGAAGCAGACGATAAACTCCAAGTCGGTAGCGTGATGACACCTGTAGAATATTTCTGCACCTTTTTTGATATCAAAGTAATTGACTTGATAACAAATCAAACGAATTTGTATGGGTTGCAAGAGCACGGCATAGAGCTTCAATACACCGGAGATCTTATCAAGCGATATATTGGAATTTTGTTATACTTGGGAGTAATAAAAGTTCCGCAACTGAAAATGGCTTGGTCAAAAGAGTTAAAGCTTACTGCTATATCAGATTCAATGCCACGAGGAAGGTTTGAAAAAATCAAACAATGTTTACATTTCAACGATAACACTAAACAATCCAAAAAAGGAGATGTGAATTATGATAAGCTGTACAAGATACGCCCTTTACTAGATATTCTCAAAGAAAGTTGCGGTAAACTACCCCAAGAAGAGCATCAAAGCGTTGATGAGCAAATCATTGCGTACAAAGGTATTCAAATTTAAATTTTATTAGAAAATATATCTTCAATTTAAATTTTGTTTCCAGGTCAATCGTCATATAAGCAGTACAATCCAGCTAAGCCTCACAAATGGGGTCTGAAAATGTTTACTCGTGCTGGAACATCAGGATTAGTTTACAACTTTACGCTGTATGTTGGTGAAGGCACCTGCCCTTGTTTTGGATTGGGAATATCATCGGATGTAGTATTATATTTAGCAAAAGGGCTTCCCGAAGGCAAACCTTTCAAGCTTTATTTTGACAATTGGTTTACGTCAGTTAGTCTTTTGATTGCATTGAAGGAAATGGGCATATTTGCAACTGGAACTATTCGCAAAAATCGCATAAGCAATTGCCAACTTCTTTCAGATGCAGAATTGAAAAAACGTGGAAGAGGATCTTTTGATACAAAATATGAAGTTAACAAAAATCTTGCATGTGTAAAATGGTTTGACAATAAGTCAGTTCAACTTCTATCTTCGTGTGAAGACCATCAACCAGTTGGGATATGCAAACGATGGAGTCCAAAAGATAAAGCTTACATTGATGTAGCAAGGCCTGCTATTGTAGCTTCGTATAATAAGGGTATGGGAGGAGTCGATTTAGCGGACATGCTCATGGAGTTGTACAAAGTCAACCGCCGTTCCAGAAAGTGGTACATGAGAATTTCTTATTGGTGCTTGGGAACATCAATGACAAATGCATGGCTACTGTACAGAAAGCATTTTCAAATGATAAGCCCGAACCAAAGTATATGCCGCTTATAAAATTTCAAATGGAAGTTGCTCATGAGCTGCTACAATGTACTGACTCTACTTTGTTCGAAAAAAAGAGAGGTCGGCTATCAAATGCACAAAGAGAAAGCTCAGTCATATCCTTGGGGTCTCCATCAAGCAGTGTGTCTTCGAATCAATCCAAAAAATATAGGTTTCAGCCCGATCCTACAACTTCTCTGCGTTACGATAAATTGGAACATTGGGTGGTATTTGCTGAAAAAGGACGTTGCAGATTGTGCAAGACAGGTACTCCAATGTCGAAATGCAATAAATGTAAAGTCCACCTTTGCTGCAACAACAATAAAAACTGTTTTATAAGTTACCATACTTAAATTTTTAAAATAAATGAAATTAACTGTCACCTAAAGATTTTTCTTTTAGTTTACCACCACTGCCCAACGTTGCTCACAAGCAACTTCCGGTAGCGCCAAAACTAGTGGGCGTGGCGCCTTAAAATTTTTGCTCAAATACTTCTCAGGCCAATAAAAAACGAATAGAATAAAAAAACAATTTTTAATTCTACAGGGAAAAAGTTGGGGTCGAAAGGGTTAATAATGCACGGGGAGCAAGGGACCGCTTCCAGAGCCAACGACGGATGTATTACAACAAAAAATTGTCCACGAGGCTTTCGCACTATGCCACGGTGAGTGTGGAACCATAGCTTGACTTTATGATACCCTTGTAGAGGGTATATTAAAATTGTCGAGATGTTTGTAACGCATAGAAGGAAGCATCTCCGACCACATAAAGTATATATATTCTTGATCAGCATGACGTGCTGAGTTTATATAGCCATGTCCGTCTGTCTGTCTGTTTCTATGCTATCTCCTCCGTCAGTTTTAAAGCTATCTTAACCAAACTTTGCACGAAGTCTTTTGGTACAAATACGCTGCACATTTGTCGAAACCGGCCAGATCGGATGACTATAGCATATAGCTGCCATAGGAACCATCGGCCGAAAATGTTGTTTTAGTGATAAAAACTTTTTTGTCTTCAACGCAAACGTCCACAAACCTCTTATTTATAAGTTTTCTATGCGTTCACATAATTCCACCAAGTTTGATAGGACAACTTTATAGTATAGCTGGCATACAAATTGGGTGTAGAAAATGTATATAGGAGGCCTTGTCAAAAATGTGTACATTTGGCCGAATGTACATATTTGTGTCTACTAATTTATATAAATCATACAAGCTGCAATGGTATAAATACTTCGGTCGAGCCGAAGTTAGCTTTCCTCTATTTTTTAATATTCAGGGACATTTAGAGGATATACGGAATGCAGAAGTCATCGGCAATGCAAAATCTTACCGTTGGTTATTAAATTACGATAATCTATGCTTTTGGTCGAACTCTTGCTGCTGACACATTGACGGGTGGGTGTCGGAAAAACTACAAACTCTTTTTTCTGCTTCTGAGCGTCTGAATTGAATCAGTTGTGTCTGCCTGTTAAGTAAGCACCTGTGCCTGTCAAGTTAGCGGCGCATTAGATTTTCGACGCTCAGGAACGGAAATTTTAGTTTGTCTGAGTTCGACCGAGCGTAGGAGGCCTGTCGGAATTTTACGAAAGCTTTCCGACACCTTTTTTATACACTTGTAGAGGGTATATTATAATTCTCATTTCACGTTCAGGACTGTGAGGCTAGTTTTATTACAAAAATAAAGGGAAAGGAAATGCAAAGTGGTGGTAGCGCTGTGAGAGGCCTTGGATTCCTTGTATACCGTTATCTCGCTAGATGCGCAAGAAAAACATTGAAAAAGCTTTGGGCATTCCGAACCCCAGTGTGAAAACTAAGACTGCTTTGTTTTTGGCACTCGCTTTTAGCCGTACTGAGCCAACAGTGATTAGCCAAATGCTAATCAAGCGACTGACCTTCACTTTGATAAAGACGCTCTACGATCCGAATGTCATGTTACGTGAAAACAGCGCTGAGGCACTGGGCACACTGAAGAAGCTAATGGGTGAGAATGCTTTGGATCCCCTGCTAGTCGATGTGCATCGACTTAAGATGGATAATATAAAGAAGTTTTACGATGAAGCCATAATCAGTGGACCAAAAAAGGAGTCGCGCACCGATTTTAGAAGCATATCTAACTAAAAAAGCAGCGTCAGCGAGCCCAAGAAAGGGACAAGCTGACAAAAAACTCACATACTAACGTATAAGCACGTAGTACGTAGATGCAAATGATTCGGAACAATTCCGGTTTGTTAACTGTTGGTTGTGCGATAATATTATGCATATAAAATGTGCTGCACTAAGTGGACGCGACCTTGATAAAATTTGCTCAACTAAAAAAGGTTGTGGTGCGTTAAGGTGGTCCTGCCCTGTATGCACAGATACCCAATTTAATTTCTCGCGTATGTCTAATGACATGAAAAATAAATATAATAAGTTGCATAAAATAACTAAGCAACTCGCAAGTGAGTTTACCTCTAGTGATGAGTTGCTTAGTAAATTACATTTTGAGTCACCACCCACACGTCGGTAGGAGCTTTCTTGCTTGATTGTTCACGAGTTTAGGCAAAAAAATCGTGTTAGGCCAATGCCCGTCAGCTTGCCCTCAAATTTAGGGTCTAGCTCTAACGGGGTTTCAAAAAACTAGTTCTGTCCTTTAGTCCTCTTATAGCCTATCAGAATGTTAGGGGTCTGTTATCAAAACTTACTACCTTGTTCTTGAATAGTGCTTCATTTGAGTTTGACATTATTGCCTTCTCAGAGACGTGGTTAAATCCATCAATCTCTGATTGCGAAATTTTGTCAAATGATTTTTTTATATATCGATATGATCGACCTACTCGAAGAGGTGGTGGTGTACTGATCGCAGTGAAGACTAGCCACCGTTCGGAATTAATTCCACTAAGTCTGCCAGATGGTGTGGAATTCGTAGCCGTAAAAGTTTCTTTTCTTTCCTTCTCGTTATATATTACTTGCTCCTATATCCCTCCTTCTTCCGATATTCAAGTTTATATGAACCATATAACTTGTATAAAAGATGTTTATGCCCAATTACGAGACATTGACTCATTGGTTGTTGTAGGTGATTTCAATTTACCAAACATCGCCTGGTCATATCTTAATGGGTCAACCTATCTTGTGCCATCAACACTGCATGACTTTTTAGATCATCTGTTTGATATGTCCTTGTCTCAGATAAATTCAATTCCAAACGATCTTAATAAATTGCTGGATCTTGTCTTTGTCGCTGACAGTACTAATGCTGTAGTTTCTAGGTCCGCCCCTCTATCACTGCCCGAAGATATTTACCATCCTACTCTTGAAATCTCTCTTTCAGTTTCTGAAACTACTTCATCAACCTCTAAAATTCCTAATAAACCTCGTCGTTGTTTTCGTAAAGGAAACTTTACATTATTAAATCAACTTATTTGTGCAACAGACTGGTCACCTCTGTTCAATGCGGTTGATTTTGACTTTGCTCTTGCCTTTTTCTACGAATCCCTTAATTCTCTCTTAGATATCTGTGTTCCTTATAGCGTAGCTTCTCCCGCGTCACTTAATCCTCCTTGGTACTGCCCTAGACTTTCTAATTTGAAAAATATTAAGTCTAGATGCTTCAAAAAGTATAAACGATCTGGCTTGGCTGTTGATTTCTCTAAATATTCAATAGCAAAATCCAACTTTACACTTTTTAACTCTGAGTGCTATAAGAATTATCTTGCCCGGTGCAAAATTCAATTTGCAGAGGACCCTAAACAATTCTATAGCTTTGTGAACTCTAAGCGTAGATCTTCATCGCTACGTTCTTCTTTTTTTCTGGGTGACCAAAAGGCTGGCAATGATTCCGCTGCCGTCGACCTATTCGCAGACTTTTTTCAATCAACGTATTCCTCTATCCACTTTATTAACACTTCTTATCCACATACCATTCCTTCTTCTAACTCGATTTGTGTTCCCTCAATTAGTGAAAGCTCCCTACTTTCGCATTTAAAATCTCTAAAATCCTCATACTCCCCTGGCCCTGACAACATTCCTAGTTGTGTTCTCAAAGAGTGCTGTAGTTCCTTATGCAAACCTTTGCTTAAGATTTTCAATCTATCACTCGATTCTTCAGTCTTTCCAACTCTTTGGAAAGAGTCCTATATCATTCCTCTTCATAAAAAAGGTGGAAAATCTGATATTTCCAATTACAGAGGCATAGCTAAGCTCTCCGCTATTCCTAAATTATTTGAAGAGATTATAACCTCCACCTTGCAGCACTATTGCAAATCGATTTTATCACCTTTCCAGCACGGGTTTATTAAGCGTCGGTCAACTATGACCAATTTGCTTGAATTTACTTCATTGGTTAATGATGGGTTCCTTAAGAAAAAGCAAACCGATGTCATTTACACCGACTTTAGTAAGGCTTTTGACTCTGTAAACCATGATCTTCTCCTCTATAAGCTTGATCGGTTAGCATTTCCCGCCTCTTTTCTGCTCTGGATTTCGTCCTATTTAAAAAATAGAACCCAGAAAGTTATATTACGTTCAGACACTTCAAAGCCCGTCTCTGTAACGTCCGGTGTACCGCAAGGTAGTCACCTTGGTCCTTTATTTTTTACTCTTTTTATTAATGACCTACCCACAATACTATCTTACTCTCGGATACTTATGTATGCCGATGACGTTAAACTTATTTTATCTTTCAATGACCCGACGCATTCCATTAGATTGCAAGATGATTTAAGCTCCTTGCAGTCTTGGTGCTTGGTTAATCATTTATACCTTAACTGCTCCAAGTGCATGTTTATGACTTTCCATCGTTGCAAACCTTCGCTGGCTATTTATACGATTGGCAATGAACCCCTGCAACGAATATCTACCGTCGTTGATCTTGGAATTCTTTTTGACCCCAAATTGAGTTTCAATCCTCATATCTCTTCTATTGTTAATAGGGCGAATGGTGTACTTGGATTCATTAAACGTTGGTCGAAGGAATTTAATGATCCTTACACCACAAAGCTCCTGTGCACTGCTCTAGTCCGTCCTGTACTTGAATACTGCTCGTCCGTCTGTTGTCCGCAATACAAAAAGCATATCGATCGTATCGAATCAGTACAAAAGCAATTTTTGCTTTTTGCTCTTCGTGGACTAAATTGGGACCCTAACCTTCGTCTGCCATCGTACTCCAGTAGACTCTTGCTTATTAACCTTCCTTCGTTAGCTGATCGTAGAACAGTCCTAGGCGTTTCTTTTCTTCATAAGCTAATCATTAGTGATGTAGACTCTACCGAACTTTTAGGTCGCCTTAACTTTTCCGTTCCTTCTAGGCCAGCTAGAAACTATTTACCTTTAATCTTGCCCAGATGCACAACTGATTATGCCCAGCACAATCGTTTTCGGGTCTTATGTCAAAATTACAATGATCTCTATCACCTGCTCTCAACAGATCTCTCTCTCTTCTCTCTAAAAACGTCTCTTTATAATTATCTCCGGGGAAATCTCTGACCACTCCCAGCTGTGAGTAGGGGCATAGCTTGTCGGACTGGCTAAAAAATCCTCCCCCACCGGGTCAGAGATTTTCCGGTTATTTAGTTTTAACTTTTACGTATAAATTTTTTATTTTTAAAGTTTACTTTAAGATATTTTTCTCTCTATCTCAGTTTTTTTTTTTTTTTTTAATTTAATATATTATCTTATTTTTTTCTCCTTTGTTCCTACTTAACTGTAGGTTTTGGTTTTTTTCTCTCTCTCTCTTTCTCTCTCTCTCTTTCTTCTCGATCTCTATATTATTAAAGTTTTTGTTAGCTCTAATAACGTCTCTGACTACAATTGGCTGTGAATAGGGGCATAGCTGGCCGGACGGGCAAATAAAATTTCCCCCACCGTGTCGGAGTCGTTATTAGTTTATTTTGTAATTTTATTAGATTTTCTTTGATAGGCTTCATTAGCTCATAAAAATTTTTGTAACGTATATAATTTTCGTTGACAGCCTTTTTTTGTCAACTCTAAATAAATAAATAAATAAAGACTCTAGCAGCACTACCGCCAGTGCCAAGTGAATTAATTCATCTAAGAAGCATTTTGGCCACTGACACAAATACACTTGTTATTCATAGCGTTCTCGAGATGTCCTTAAGCCATATACAGGCCGGTTTCGGATTTCACTTTCGACAAAAATGATCGAATTCGAATTGGTTTAATGTGCTGTTGTATCAAATTGATTGGGCTAATTAGATTAAAACATTTTATTTTAATCCGTCGAGTAAGAGTAAGTATAGCATAAACTATAGGTTTGATACGGATTTCCATGATTGCTTAATAGAAAAGAGAACATGTAAAAAATCGGAATTCACTTTAGTGAAAACCAGAACATGGCAGATAGTTTGTGTAATCCGTTCTTGTGCTGTGGATCTAATAGGATCAGGAAAGAGGCCGATCTGGCTTACCTTGATCTTTGCCGTAGGAGCCACCCCAGTGACCGGGAGTCTTTCAAAGCGATGCTCTGTTGGAACGCGCATACCCGCGTGTGCCCTGGCTGTAACCCGCCGAATGCAGTGCTTTCACCTTAGACGACCAGGTCAGGAGGCGATTCGTAAGTCGCATTACCTGTGGCTTGCCCTCCGCCGATTCTGAAATCACACGTTGCGAGTCGGACTGGGAGTGTGACGGTGCTATTCAACCGGGACTCCCATCCAGACACAGATGCCGATTGGGCAATCGCACATCCGGAGCCGACCAAAGCCGATTCGAAAATCGCACCATTGGTCCCTTTGATTGGGAACTACTGCTGCTAGAAAGAGAATTAATTCAATTTTCCCAAGATGCTTACTCGACCAATGCCGCGCACTAAGTGACTCATTTTGCGTTGGTACGCTGCTTGTATAGGCTGCTGGCTCAGTCGCCAGCGGCAGCGATGGCAGCTTATCGTAGCAGCCGGTGTAATCGATAGCAATGGATTGGAAACCTGATCGTGGAAACCTATCGTTTGTTGGCGAGCGAAATTGAAGCTTAAAATGATAAACCTATGTGGCGGTGTGGCGCTTTTTGCACATGCTGCAATTCAACAAACTTAATACTTATGTCTGCGGACTAGGCGCGCCATGCGCATGCCGATATATAAAACTTAGATCTATGGAATATGGATATATATATAAGATAGCATTGGTTTAGGTCTAGGAAGTATAATACATATAATATGAAGAGCATCTATAATGTAGATGGAGTAGCTAATTTTTAGGTTGCGCGCCGCTGGTGCGTCGCTTTCTACCTGCACTTGTTGGAATGAGTATGAAAAACTTTGTTGAAATAAATTAACAATATTCAACTGAATTATCCTTCTATTACAGCCATTTGTTGTGTCAGCTGATTTTGTTATCAAAATGTCTTATCGATATAGAAACTTATCGATATTCATCGTGTAAATAGGAAAAAACGAGTTGGCAGAACCAGCGCTCAAAGTGGTCGCGACTTTTTGCCCGCTCCCCCTCTCGGCCAACAAATGCTTTTTT